>SJYC01099395.1:0-12297 GCA_006408675.1 Madoqua kirkii
TTAAATTATTTTTTATCTAAAAGCCGTTTATTTAATTATTTTTTTAATTATTTTTATTTCATTAAAAATAAAATAGGTCATATTACAGATGGAGACTCCAGCTCAAAAAAATGATTTCTGTCTGTAGAAAACTTTAAAAAAGTATAAACTTCAGCATTAAATAACTTGGTTCAAATATGGAAAATTTTAGTTTAGCATACATTGAAAGAATTCTAAAAAATATTAATTGTTAGCACTTCAAACTCACTAAAATGGTTAAAAACAAAAAACATTGATCACACCAAATATTGGTGAGGATATAGAGCTACTGGTACTGTTTGGAATGTAAAATGGTATGATCAATTTGGGAAAAGGTCTTTTATAAAGTTAAAACATTGGTGGTTATGATACAGTAAGTGCCCTCATGGGAGAAAGTACATTTGAAAGAATTCTAAAAAATATTAATTGTTAGCACTTCAAACTCACTAAAATGGTTAAAAACAAAAAACATTGATCACACCAAATATTGGTGAGGATATAGAGCTACTGGTACTGTTTGGAATGTAAAATGGTATGATCAATTTGGGAAAAGGTCTTTTATAAAGTTAAAACATTGGTGGTTATGATACAGTAAGTGCCCTCATGGGAGAAAGTACATGCAAGAGAAATGAAACACATGTCCAGAAAAAGACTTATGAAGCATCTTCATAAAACTTTATTAATAATAGCCCAAACCTGAAAACAACTCAAATATCCATCAACTTAAATGGTAAAGTAACTGTGCTGTTCTCAAATAGTGGAATACTATTCAGCAACACATAAGAATCAATTTCTAAGACACAATGGTACAGATGAATCTCACAGTCATTATGCCAAGCAAAAAAAGATATAACTGAGGAGATGATGTGTAATTTCATTTATAGGAAGTTTTAAAAGAGGCAAAACTAATATACAGTGATAGAGATCAGCTCAGAGGTTGCTCATTGGATTGATTAATTGGAGGCACATGATATTGTGATAATAGACGGGGAAACAGTGTCAGACTCTATTTTTCTGGGCTCCAAAATCACTGCAGATGGTGACTGCAGCCATGAAATTAAAAGATGCTTATTCCTTGGAAGGAAAGTTATGACCAACCTAGATAGCATATTCAAAAGCAGAGACATTACTTGCCAACAAAGGTCCATCTACTCAAGGCTATTTTTCCAGTAGTCACGGATGGATGTGAGAGTTGGACTGTGAAGAAAGCTCAGCACTGAAGAATTGATGCTTTTAAATTGTGGTGTTGGAGAAGACTGTTGAGAGTCCCTTTTGGACTACAAGGAGATCCAACCAGTCCATTCTGAAGGAGATCAGCCCTGGGATTTCTTTGGAAGGAATGATGCTAAAGCTGAAACTCCAGTACTTTGGCCACCTGATGTGAAGTGTTGACTCATTGGAAAAGACTCTGATGCTGGGAGGGATTTGGGGCAGGAGGAAAAGGGGACGACAGAGGATGAGATGGCTGGATGGCATCACCGACTCGATCAACATGAGTTTGAGTGAACTCTGGGAGTTGGTGATGGACAGGGAAGCCTGGCGTGCTGTGATTCATGGTGTTGCAAAGAGTTGGACATGATTAAACAACTGAACTGAACTGAACTGATATTGTGATTTATAATAAGAAATGTATATACTTGGTCTTTTTCCCTTTGGAATTTCCTAAGTGAATGTTAATGAGGTAACTTTTGGACTTCATCTAAGAATGGGGGGCTGGTTGTCAACTGATGTTCCAAGAATTACTTGGTGATAGATGGGAACTTTGCTCTGTCCCCCAACCCACATACATGGGAATTGGGTCCAGGAACTCAAATTAAGGCATTAAGGAACTTTCTAATATGATGTAAATGTTCTCTTTGGAAGATACTATATTTTCAAATTGCATTGAATTTTATACTTAAGATCTGTGCATTACACTGTATATAAGTTTTTAATATCAATTAAAGTGAAAAATGTAGAATTTTGAATCTAGTGAAATGTTTAAGCAGTTTACCATCTCAGACTAAAAGCCTGGTAGAAGCCTAAGGATTGTCCTTTGCGCTGCTGTGACCAATGGACATGTGTGTGTTCTCACAGGCATGTATGGTGGGGACACTGATAAGCCTTACAAAAGATATTTCAAAAGCTAGAGGTGGAGAGGCACTTGGATTTGGTTTGGGGATAAAGGTAGAGATATTCATTTCAGATCAGATAAAATGCTCTTTCTTCAACCAAGAGAGTTTGAATATTTAAAAAGTTGAATGTCCATGTCTATCCTCACCAGATCATAAGGGAAGCTACTGATTCCAAGTGAAAGCAAAGGTAGTTTACTTAGACTTGGAAAGGAATGCACAGCAAAACCAGAGGTGAAGGGAAGAGCGAAAGTAGATGAACTTCCCAGGCTTTGGGTAAAGGTCCACATGGACCTGAAAGAGGTGGGCATCCCCCTGTTGGTGAGATCACGCTGGGAATGCCTGGAAGACATTTAGAAGGGGAGGTGGCATGAGAATTAAGCCCATCCCCTATCATCAGAGTTGGTCCTTGGATTTTTCAATGAAGCTTCGTCAAACCCAAGCAGAGGCAGGACTCCCTAACACGAAGTCCCTATCCATTGGACTTTTATAGTTATGGACAAATTTCTTCTGTTAAGAGTAAAGAATATGTTAAAGAAAAGAATATCCATCACAAACATATACACTACCATATTTAAAATAGATAGCTGGTGGGAATATGCTGTATGACACAGGGAGCTCAAATCAGGTGCTCTGTGACAACCGTGAAATGGGATGGGGTGGGAGGTGGGAGAGAGGTTCAAGGCGTGTTGGGGAGGGGGACATAGGTATACCTATGGCTGATTCATGTTAATGTACAGCAGAGACCAACACAATATTGCAAAGCAATTATCCTCCAGTTAAAAACAAATAATTTTTTTCTTAATGAATACATCATAGGTAGGAATGAGGGGCAATATGTTGCCAATTTCAGTGAAATGGTTGGAAGAACCAGTTTGGGTAGCTTCATTGGTTCTCAACCCTAGTTATGTCAGAATTATCTGAGCTACTTCGAAAATACCAGTGCCTGAGCTCCCGCCCCCCTCCCCGCCCCCTCTGCCACACACACACACAGATACTGATTGAATAGGTCTATAAGGGGGCTCAGGCAGTCCTAAAAATCAGCTGGAGTTGGTTTAGAGCAGTGGTTCTCACAGTGTGATCTTCAGACCAGCAGCAGCAGCAGCAGCATAACTAGAGAACTTGTTAAAATAAAGGTTTTCAGGCCTCACTAACTCTACTGAATCAGATTCAGGGATGATGCCCAGCCATCTTCATTTCAACAAGCCCCCAGGTGATTCTAATGTACCACCTAGTTTGCCCACTGATTAGAAAATCTCTATGGGACTGTTTCAGAATCAAGTCTTCCTGGATTTGGTTTTAAAGTCTCTGGCTTTTTGAAGCATTCCTTTTTATATCATGGTATTAATTTCAATCTAAAGCCATTTTTGTATGAACTGCATATGGATATTTCTATTTTCTAAAATTCCCTCTCCATTTCTTAAATTCTTTGCCCATAAGTTTTCATCTTCCCTGCAGCTGATAGCTTTTGCCCTTTCTTTTCCTATTTCTTCTCTTCCTGAATCAGCTTCTTTTTACAAAGTCACATCTTTATCTGCTTTCGGGATATCCACCTTGCACTGCAAGGTTTTGCATTCATTTTCCAGTCAAGCTTAGCTAAATGCAGAGAATGAATCTCATGTTCTTTATTTTCTCTTCCAGCTCATGCCTGGCTGACACCTCATCACTCAGTTTGGATGGGAAATGGCCTCAGTCTTTTCCAGCTATTGTTAACAAAGATTATATCCAGGAGATATATATCACCTGTCATCTCTGATTAATTTTGTCTCCTCACTCTGGTGATTTACCAGTTATTTCAGCTGCCCAGTGCAATTATTCAAAACTTCAAATTCGTTTTCTTTGTAAACAAGAGTTTCCTCGAGGTTTTTCTGAATTTCATAGTCAACTGTAATTTTCTTGGTTTTCTCAGCTAAATGTTCCCTTCATTCTGGTTGGCTGCTTCCTGCAGGAATTGCTCTATGCTCTCCTTAGGTCTTGACTTTTTTTCTATCAAATCTGCCAGATGTCAAACTTCATTTTCTCTTTGCCAAGCTTTGCTGCATTAGAACATTTTTTCTACTTCCAACATTTTTATAGGATTCCTTGAAAATATTTGTAAGGTTTCCATAGACTTCTTGCCTTCCAGTACCTTATTCTGTTGTTTGATTTTATCGCATCTATTTTGTGTTTTATACTTTTTTGTGTGGTTTATACTTCTTTTGTTGTTATTTAGTTGCTCAGTCATGTCCAACCCTTTCGTGACACTATGGACTGTATCCGAACCCCTCACCCCAGGCTCCTTTAGCCATGGAATTTCCCAGGCAAGAATACTGGAGTGGGTTGCCATTTCCCTCTCCAGGGGATCTTCCTGACTCAGGAATGGAACCCACATCTACCTTGGCAGGCAGATTCTTTACCAGTTAGTCACCTGGGAAACCCTTTATACTTCCTGCTGCTGCTGCTGCTGCTAAATCGCTTCAGTCGTGTCCTACTCTGTGCGACCCCATAGACGGCAGCCCACCAGGCTCCCCCGTCCCTGGGATTCTCCAAGCAAGAATACTGGAGTGGGTTACCATTTCCTTCTCCAATGGATGAAAGTGAAGTCGCTCAGTTGTGTCCGACTCCATAGACTACAGCCTACCAGTCTCCTCCGTCCATGGGATTTTCCAGGCAAGAGTACTTGAGTGAGGTGCCATTGCCTTCTCCGTCTATACTTCCTAAGTTTCCCCAACAAGCATGCTTTCTACCAGCATTTCTTTTACCATTTGATTCATTTTTTTTAAAGATGTTGGTTAGAATCTTTATGGAATCTCTTCCTCAGAGAGATATTTATCATTTATCTTGATTTTCACCCCCCCCAAGTCTTTGCTGCTTTAATTTTCTGTTCCTATTTGACAATCTTTGTTTATTGCAAGATAAATTTTTGCAAATCAGTTGTGTTGTCATTTATCTTCATTGTGGAAAGGAATAATCTCCAAAAGATGGTTACCTCAAGGACCTCATCTTCTTGGGGAATTTAGCAAGTTTGTTGAGTTTCAACTGTGGGCTTTTCTTAAAGGATTTCATTGAGAAATAGTTCATTTTCTCTGTTTCTCATGTGAATCCTGTTTTCTCCCCCAAAGTATCCAACTCCTTTTCCTCTGTGAAAACAAACACTTTCTGTTCCTGTTGACCATGCTGGCAGTAAGTCTGTCTTCCTCTCCCCCTCTCTCCCAGGTGCTCTCTCTCTCATACTTGATATTTAGTTGGATTAAATTATTCAGGAATTACCTACCATCAAACAACCCAAAGCTCCCACTAACTTGTAACACACACGCATGCAGTTCCTTCATTCTGTTGTGTTTATTTTAGTATTGCAACTAGAAATAATTTTTATTTCCTGAGTTTTATATTCTTCCAAGTTTATTGATATATCATTGATAGAGAGCACTGAATAAGTTTCAGATGTGCAGTATAATGATTCTGCTTACATATATCATGAAACAATTATCACAATAAGCTTGGTGAACACAAATAATCACATACTGATATAAAAATAAATGGAAACAAATTTTCCTTGTGATAAGATTCTAAATATTTACTCTCTTAACAAGTTTCATATATAGCAAACAAAAATGTTCGTGATATTTATCATGTTGCATATTACACTCAGTTATTTTATCTTGGTGCTGCTGATCCTGTTCGCCATGCCAACTGTCTCTCTGTATCTCACTGTGCACACTCTTCTTAAGGCATGGTAGGCAAGGTGTGAGCAAGAGGCTGAAAGAAAATATCAGGAGTGATAATAACGGTAGATGCATTTATTCTCTCCTGGCTGGCACAGCAGCCATAGTAGCAGACACAACATAACATAATTGCACACAGCCCTCCAGGGCTTTTCCAGGTGAACTTGTATACTTACAGAAGAAAAGTAGTCTGAGTCCAAGTGAGTACATTCTGATGTGCTGCACAGTGCTATGAGTGATCTTAGCTGTTACATAAATCTCAGGACGTGCATGCACAGGGCTTTAAGTGATCTCAGCTGTCACATAATTATTTACAAACCGTGGGGCACGAGTGAGAGGCCCTGGGGTGCGAGAGAGCCTGACCATGCCGTCTTCACTAAGTTGCTCTTTCCCTACAGCCTTGTAACTGGATGTTCGTACCTTTTGACTGCCTTCATTAAATTCTCCCTTGCCTCCTCTGGTACCCACGATTCTGATCTCTTTTTCTATGAATGTGTTTGTTTTTGAAATATAATTGACTTAGAACACTATGTTAGCTCCTGCTATACAACACAGTGACTTGGTATTTCTATACATTCAAAATGATCATGAAAAATCTAGTTATGATGTGTCACTATGCAAAGGTATGACATAATAATTGATGACATTCCCCACACCATACATTTTGTAACCGTGACTCCTTTATCTTGTAACTGGAAGCGTGCCCCTCTTAATCTTCCTTACCTAGCTCTCTCCTCCCCACACTGCCTCCCCTCTGGCAACCACCTGTTTGTTCTTTGTTGCTGTGTATTATGTTTGTTCATTTGTTTTGCTTTTTAAATTACACATATGAGTGAAATAACTTGGCATAATACCCTCTAGGTCCATCCATGTTGTCACAAATGGCAAGATCACATTCTTTTTTATGGCTGAGTAATAGCCCATCAAGCAAATATACCGCATCTTCTTTGTTCATCTACTGACAGGCACTTAGGTTGCTTCCACACCCTGGCTACTGTAAATAATATTGCAGTGAACATTGGAATGCGTATCTTTTCTAGTTAGTGTTTTATTTCTTTTGTATAAATATCCAGGAGTGGAATGAAATTGATGGATTATATGGTAGCTATAGTTTTAATTTTTTTGAGGAAGCTCCAAAACTGTTTTTTATAGTAGCTGTACCAGATTACATTCCAACCAACAGTACATGAGTGTTTCCTTTTCTCCACATCCTTGCCAACACTTGTTTGTTGTCTTTTTGGTAATAGCCATTCTGACAGGTATGAGGTGGTATGGTAGCATTTTTTGGCTGCAGGAAGCAGCATGCAGGATCTTAGTTCCTTGACCATGGATTGAATCCACACCCCCTGCAGTGGGAGTACACACTCTTAACCACTGCACTGCCAGGGAAATCCTTCACTGTGGGCTTGATTTGCATTTCCTTGATGTTTAGTGATGTTGAACATCTTTTCATGTGCCCATTACCCATATATATGTCTTCTCTGAAAAAATGTCTGTTCAACCCCTTTGTTCATTTTTAAACCAAGTCATTTGGCTTATTGTTGAGTTGTATGAATTCTTTGTATATTTTGGATATTAATTCTTTGTTAGATATATTATTGGCAAATATCTTCTCCCATTTAATAGGTGGTCTTTTCATTTTGTTGATGATTTCCTTTGCCATACAAAAGCTTTTTAGTTCAATATAGCCCCATTTTTTTCATTTATTGTTTTTGTTTTCCTTGCTTTAGGAAACATATTCAAGTAAATATTACTAAGACTAATGTCAAAGACTATGTTTTCTTCTAGAAGTTAAATGGTTTCAGATCTTATGCTTAAGCCTTCAATCCATGTGAATTTATTTTTATACGTGGTGTGAGAAAGTAAATTAGTTTGAATCTTTTGCATGTAGCTGTTTAGTTTCCCCAACACCATTTATTAAAGAGATTGTCTTTTCCTCCACTGTATATTCTTGCTTTATTTGTCATAGATAGTTGCCCTTACAAATATGATTATTTCTAGACTCTGTCTTCTGTTCCATTGATCTACGTGGATATTTTTGTGCCAGGTCCGTCTAGCCAAGCCTATGTTTTCTCCTGTGCTCATGTATGGATGTGAGAGTAGGACTGTGAAGAAGGCTGAGTGCCAAAGAATTGATGCTTTTGAACTGTGGTGTTGGAGAAGACTCTTGAGATTTCCTTGGACTCCAAGGAGATCCAACCAGTCCATTCTGAAGGAGATCAGCCTGGGATTTCTTTGGAGGGAACGATGCTAAAGCTAAAACTCCAGTACTTTGGCCACCTTGTGCAAAGAGTTGACTCATTGGAAAAGACTCTAATGCTGGGAGGGATTGGGGGTAGGAGGAGAAGGGGGCGACCGAGGATGAGATGGCTGGATGGCATCACTGACTCGATGGACATGAATCTGAGTGAACTCCGGGAGATGGTGATGAACAGGGAGGCCTGGCGTGCTGCGATTCATGGGGTCGCAAAGAGTCAGATATGACTGAGCGACTGAGCTGAGCTGAACTGAACCATACTGTTTTTATTACTCTAGCTTTGTAGTACAGTTTGGAATTAGGAAGTCTGATATTAATGTCTCCAAGTTTATTCTTCTGTCTCAAGATAATTTTGGCTATTTGGGGTTGTTTGTGTGTTTCCAAAGCAATTTTAGAATAATTTGTCCTACTTCTGTGGAAAATGCCATTGGTATTTTGTTAGAGATTACACTGAATCTGTAGATTGCCTCAGGTAATGTAGTTATTTTAGCAATATTAATTCTTCCAATCCATGAGCCCAGTCTATCTTTCCATCTGTTTCTATCACCTTTAATTTCTTTCATCAGAGTTCAATAGTTTTCCAAGAACAAGTCTTTTGCCTCTTTTGTTAAGCTTATTGCTGTTATTTTATTCTTTTTGATGCAGTGATATGTGGGTATTTTGTCTTTCTCTTTTTGTTATTATTTGAATGGGATTGTTTTTTTAACTTCTTTTTTTGATTGTTCAGTATTAGTTATAGAACCACAGTAAATTTCTATATATTAATTTTGCATCCCACAACTTTACCAAACTCACTGATGAATGCAGGTATGCTGTAGGTGGCATCTGAAAGATTTTCTATATAGAGAGTCATGACATCTATAAACAGTGACAGTTTTACGTCTTCCTTTCCAGTTTGAATTTCTCTTAATTTTTTTCTTGTCTGATTTCTGTGGTTTGGACTTCCAATACTGTGTTCCAAAATCCATTCTGACTCTGAAATCCATTTTATTTCCTTCTACCAAATACAAACAGGAACTGGGTTCTAAACCAAACTAAATAATTAGAGGCTGCTTATAAATCAAATCCAGGAGCATAATCTGAGGACTAGATAGGCTCAGTAAATAGTATTTTAAGTCAGATGGGAAACAACTTCAGAGTGTAATTTTTAAAACTTCAAAAACACTATTTTCTCTCAAATATGTAGGAAATTTGTGTTCATAATAGCAGAAACTCATTAATGACTTAATCAGTAAAATGGTAAAGTTGGGTCAGAAGAGAGAAGCACATATTATCTATGAAAGGAAAAAAAATGTTAAAATAAGATTGTTAATTAAATGCAAACTGTTAATGCACTACAAAAAAAATTAAGTTGTTTTATTGCCCTGTAGTACAGAACAGAAATTATTTTAAAATTATCAGAATTCTGTTATTAGAAGTTAACATTTAACTTTGCAGAGTCTGGGCTATAATCAAAGAAACATTGTGCTTCGGACCTCCCTGGCGATCCAGTGGTTAAGAACTTGCTTTCTAATGCAGGGGACGTGGGTTTGATTTCCTGGGAAGGGAAATAAGATCCTTACATGTTGTGGGAAACTAAACCCACTCACCATAACTACTGAGCTCATGCAGTCTAGAATCTGTGCTGTGCAACAAGAGAAGCCTGCACAGTACAACTAGAGAAGCCCCACGTGCCACAACTAGAGAGCGAGCGTATGTGCTGCCCAATCTCAGCTCCCCGACCAGGAAGCAAACCCATGCCCCCTGCAGGACAGTTGCAGAGTCTTAGCCATTGCATCACAAGGGAAGTCCCTAAAGTAATTTGCTTTATATTTAAAGGCTTTTATTGATCATTCTACATTCTTCATAGCACCAAAACTGTGTATAATAAATTGAAAAACAATTTTATTGCTGATGACCATAAAGGCAGTCACGTTTTTAAATGTATCATAAAATTACTGCAATTATTGGTAATTCACAATTGGTGAAAACATTATAAATCTACTGCAAATTTTTATGAATAAGTATTCACAGAAATCAAAAAGATATTGCACATGCCTCTCTTGAAATAAGTGAGACTTTTCCTCAATTTATACACTGTGGCTATTTATAAAGGAGGTAAATATATCCTTATTGCTAATAAGACATAGGTCTGATCATGGATTCTATTTCTGTTCTTTTTGTGTATTTAAACGTTATGAAAGTCTTTTCTAATAAACAGAACACGGGATTATTAGGAGTTTTGCAGTAACAATGGCATTTTATTATTTGAATTTTCAAAATACATGCCAAAATTGCATTGTGATTGATCTATCAGAATAATCTTTTAATGATTCTATCAATTACAAGCTTGACAAACTCCTTCTTCAGTTTTGTTGAAAGCTCATGATTGGAAAACCTCAGACTTGTGAAAGGTTTTCTATCCCAATCACTAGATCTGTTTAGTATCTCAATTTCTAGGAAAAATAGCAAAAAGGCCTTATCAAGAATAATCAAATGCTATTAAATAGACATTAGTCTTTCAACTAGATATATACTCTGAAAAGTTTGAGAAAATCAAAATGTTACTAATTTTTATATACTTTTGCAAATGAAATATTTTTTATAAAATGTCTTGAAGAGTTAGATGCCTTAAATGTCCACGCTTTCATCTTTTAGGTGATAATTTACATATTGATCTACAGATTAATTCATGGGAAATTTCCCTGAATAACCTAACTGACAAACTTGGCCTCATTTTTAAACCTCACCAGCCAAACTCATCTCATCTTTCAAAAAAAAGTGGGATATCACTGTCGTATACAAATAGATATGCTATGTTGTATATTGAAACACCCATCTTATAGAATGCATCTTGTAATGCACGTTACTGAAAATGTGATAAAATGTATTAACTTTATGTTATTTAAAATAATATCTTGCTTCTCATTAATTAATTTGTAATTATTCAACATATCTAAAATAGAAATTATTTGTAAAGCAAGGAGTATGATAATGTTTCTTGGAAATATTAGCATATATTTGTATGTGTGTATATGTGTGTATGTGTGTCTGTGAGCCTCGTGTTCTGCTTTTGAGAATAATGATGTAATATTCAGCTCAGCTCAGTTCAGTTCGGTTGCTCATTTGAGTCGGACTCTGCAGCCCCATGGACTGCAGCAGGCTAGGCCTCCCTGTCCATCACCAACTACCGGAGCTTGCTCAAACTCATGTCCATTGAGTCAGTGATGCCATCCAACCATCTCATCCTCTGTTGTTCTCTTCCTCTCCTGCCTTCAATCTTTCCCAGCATCAGGGTCTTTTCAGATGAGACAGTTCTTCACATCAAGTGGCCAAAGTACGGATATTATATAATATGATATAATATTAGCATTATATACAATGAATTAGTAAGACTTCTTCAGTTTCATTAGATATCATGATCAAACAATACGTATTTAATTAAAAGAATATCACAAATTGCTAAAAACAAATTAATCTGACAACAGTACATAATTTAATTTTTTAACTGCAGGAAAAACAATATGACATTTATAAAATGAAACTCAATAAGGTTATGTAATCAAGATAAATAGCTAATAATATTGTTTGATAAAATAGGTTTTAATTATTTTATTTAATAATGACAAATGTGAAGGAAGTCTCATAAAACTTTATCTCTGATTGGTACTCAGAACAAGGTGATACTCCCATAAAACAGCTTAAATAAATTAGAATCCCTAACTTGTCATCCTTCATTCTTTCAGAGGTTCTTTTCCACCCTTATCTGGAGATGAGGATTAAAAATAATAGACACTGCTTATGTTTAAACACATGAAAGAAATTGGTATTTTACCTTTCAGTGTTTCTTATGGTCTCTGCTTTGTTCTCATGAAATCTACCTCAAGAGAGAACCCTCCTTTGACAGTATTCAGGAATTTAAGAGGTTAGGTAGTACACACTCATCTCTTTACTCTACATCTGAATTAAGAAACATTAGAAATGAATAGTCATGAAGCACCTGTGACATAAAAAGAACTACATTTAGTGTTTGCCCCCATTTCCTGGCACACAGCTCCTAAAACCCTCGGAATTGATGAGTGTGCTACTGAGATGACTAGTGGCTACGGCTCTTAATAACCTCAGAATGGGGACTGGTTGCTAAAGGAACCAGTCGTGTGATTAGAGGGTTGTAATTTTCGGCCCCACTTGGGACTGTAGGTCGAGTTAATTACCTATGGCTATGATT
>SJYC01099396.1:0-42742 GCA_006408675.1 Madoqua kirkii
CTCAGAATGGGGACTGGTTGCTAAAGGAACCAGTCGTGTGATTAGAGGGTTGTAATTTTCGGCCCCACTTGGGACTGTAGGTCGAGTTAATTACCTATGGCTGATGATTTAATCAGTCGCGCCTGTGTCATGGGGGCTTCCCAGGTGGCGTTAATGGTAAAGAATCTGCTTACCAATGTCAATGCAGGAGTCTTAAGAGAAGCCTGAGTGTGTGTGTGTGTGTGTGTCTGTGTGTCTGTGTGTGTGTGTGTCTGTGTGTCTGTGTGTCTGTGTGTCTGTGTCTGTGTCTGTGTCTGTGTTATGGATGTGCTCAGTTGTGCCAGACTCCGCAGCACCATGGACTGCAGCCCACCAGGATCCTTTGTCCATGGACTTTCTCAGACAAGAATACTGGAGAGGGTTGCCATTTCCTTCTCCAGGGAATTTTTCTGACACAGGGATCACACCTGCATCTCTTGCGTCTCCTGCATTTCAGATGGGTTCTTAATCACAACCCAGGAGGCCTGAATAGGTATGTGTGTTAGTTACTCAGTCGTGTCTGACTCTTTGCAACCCCATAGACTGTAGGTAGCCCACCAGACTCCTCTGTCCATGGGATTCTCCAGGCAAGAACACTGGAGTGGATGGCAGTATTCTGGAGTGGGTAGCCAGATCTCCAAGAGATCTTCCCAGCCTAAGGATTGAACCTGGTTTCCTCCGCTGCAGGCAGATTCTGTACCATCTGAGCCACAAGGGAAGCCTGAATAAAAAACCTAAATGAAGGAGTTGGGAGAGCTTCTGGGTTGATGAGCACTTCGAGGTGCTGGGAGAGAAGCATGCACAGAGAGTGTGGAAACTGCACCCCTTCCTTCATACCTCGGCCTTTGCATCTTCTCCATCTGGTTGTTCCTGAGTTGTATTCTTTAGTAAGAAAGGAGTAATAATAAGTAGGGTGCTTTTCTGAGCACCTCAAAATTTTGAGCCATTCAAGCACATTATCAAACATGGAAAGGGAGTTGTGGAAATCTCAGATTTACAGCCAATTGTTCTAAAGTGCCAGAAGCTTGGACTTGTTATTGGCTTCTGAAGTGGGGGCAGTCTTGTAGAACTGAACCCTTAAACTATGTGACCTTTGGCTAACCTTAGGTAGATAATGTTCAAACTGAACTGAGTTGAGGATCCCCAGCTTGGTGTCAGAGGCAATTAGTTGATACTGGAAGAAAGTTACACTTTTGTCATGAGAAGTGTGTGAAATAGAGAAATGGATTTTTTTTTCTTTTTATAAAACATTATCAAATTCTAAATAAGTATTTAAAAAATTAATTAGCTTTCATAAATACAATAAGAAACCAAAAAGGGTAAAAAAATGAACTAAGCATGCAAATAAATATTATGAAAAATAATGGAAGATAAAATCCAACAAACCAAAGATAAAGGAAATATTAGAATAATGGTAGAGATCTGTGAAAGCTTGAACAATAGAAATAGCAGCAAATAGTTTTAGTAAAGTAAAACAAAGTACTTGTTATTTGAAAGCTTAACAAGAAAGATTTCTGGCAAGACTGAATGGGGAGGGGGAATGGAATTTGCAAATAGATAAATGCATAAAGCAACTAGAAAGGCTATTTATATGCTCCAAAATGTAAAATAAAAACAGAGTCTTAAGACCAACCTAGACAGCATATTAAAGAGCAGAGACATTACTTCGCCAACAAAGGTCCATCTAGTCAAAGCTATGGTTTTTCCAGTAGTCATGTATGGATGTGAGAGTTAGACTAGCTGAGCACCGAAAAATTGATGCTTTTGAACTATCAAAAATGGTGTCGGAGAAGACTCTTGAGAGTTCCTTGGACTGCAAGGAGATCAAACCAGTCCATTCTAAAGGAAATCAGTCCAGAATATTCATTGCAAGGACTGATGCTGAAGCTGAAACTCTAATACATTGGCCACCTGATGCGAAGAACTGACTTATTGGAAAAGACTCCTGATTCTGGGAAAGACTGAAGACAGGAGGAGAAGACAATGATAGAGGGTGAGATGGTTGGATGGCCAACTCAATGGACATGAGTTTTAGTACACTCTGGGGGTTGGTGATAGATAGGGAGGCCTGGCATGCTGCAGTCCATGGGGAACTCAGAGAGTCAGACAAGACTGAGTGACTGAACTGAATGAACTACTCTACTCTGTTAATTTGAATACCTAGATAGAATGAATAAATTCTTAGAAAAACAACTGCAAACATAATCAAAGTAGAGAAAATTGAAATGAACTAATAAAAATTAAAGAAATTTATTTGTCAAAGATATCCTTTTCTCAATTACCCAATGTCTGGTTTTGTAAGTATTACCTCCCAAATATTTAAGAATGGTTAAGTCATACTTTTTACTCCAGAATCTAGCAAAAGAGAAAATTCTGCCTCTCTGTAACTGAAAAAGTAACACAGAATTTTATTTTTTTTTTATTAATTTAAAACTTTATTCTATTTTACAATACTGTAATTGTTTTGCCATACATTGACATGAATCAGCCATGGGTGTACACGATCTCCCAATGCCGAAGCCCCCTCCCACCTCCCACCCCACACCATCTCCCCGGATCATCCCATACACCAGCCCCAAGCATCCTGTATCCTGTATTGAACATAGACTGGCACTTCATTTCTTATATGATAGTATACATGTTTCAGTGCCATTCTCCCAAATCATCCCACCCTCTCCCTCTCCCTCAGAAGCCAAAAGTCCATTCTATACCTCTGTGTCTCTTATGCTGTCTCACTTACAGGGTCATCATTACTATCTTTCTAAATTCCATATATATGTGTCAGTATACTGTATTGGTGTTTTTCCTTCTGGCTAACTTCACTCTGTATAATCGGCTCCAGTTTCATCTATCTCATTAGAAGTGAGTCAAATTTATTCTTTTTAAGTGCTGAGTAATATTCCATTGTGTATATGTACCACTGCTTTCTTATCCATTCATCTGTTGATGGACATCTAGGTTGTTTCCATATCCTGGCAATTATAAACAATGCTGCAATGAACATTGGGATACATGTGTCTCTTTCAGTTCTGGTTTCCTCGGTGTGTATGCCCAGCAGTTTTCTATACCTCTGTGTCTCTTATGTTGTCTCACTTACAGGGTCATCATTACTATCTTTCTAAATTCCATATATATGTGTCAGTATGCTGTATTGGTGTTTTTCTTTCTGGCTTACTTCACTCTGTATAATCGGCTCCAGTTTCATCCGTCTCATTAGAACTGAGTCAAATTTATTCTTTTTAAGGGCTGAGTAATACTCCATTGTGTATATGTACCACAGCTTTCTTATCCATTCATCTGCTGATGGACATCTACTTGTTTCCATGTCCTGGCAATTATAAACCCTCAATGTTCATTGCAGCATTGTTTATAATTGCCAGGACATGGAAACATCCCTCATTTTTCAAATAGGGAAACTTAACCCCAGGAAAGTTAGCCAGCTTGCTCAATTCACAGCTTAATTATTGCCAATATGTAGATTATAAGGCTTTTCCACCTTGAATACATCATATACTGTCTTTTTGCCTCAAGATTTTTGATGTTCAAAATGCAGAGTAATGCCTACCTTGCCTTTTTCAATTTAAATTATTGAAGGAATTGACATTGCAAATGCATATGAAAGTATTTTGAAAATAAAACATGTAGTCTTATAAATATTTTCATTTTAAAAATTCTTTGTGATGGAAATTGTGGGTAATTTCCATTACTAAAAAATTAGTTCTGAGTTTTCCACTATAGAATTTCCTTTTTTCATATTACAGTACCACTCTCAAAGTTATTAAATAAAAGAAGAACTCTTGGATGGAAGTTGATGCACTATGGTAAATTTATAGAGACTAAGGACAAATGTTATTTTCATATATTTAGCAAACATTTTTTGAATACCAGTCTATACATGCACTTAGGTGTTGCCTGGGAAGTAGTAGGTAGATGTTTTTAAAAAAATAAATAAGCTTTTTATTTTTTAAAAGAGTTTTAGATTGATAGAAAAATTGCAAAGGTAGAGTTCCCATATATCCTATACCCATTTCCCCCATCATTAACATATAATGCCAGTATAGTACACGTGTCACAATTAACGAACCAATATTGATTCATCATTATACTTGTATTCAGACTTTCTTAGTTTTGACTTTCTTTCTCTAGGATACAATCCAGGACACCACATTACATTTACTTATCATGTCTTCTTAGGTTCCTCTTCCCTGTGACAAAAAGTCCAACTTTATATTTTTGACCTTGACAGCTTTGAAGGTTACTGGTCAGGAACTTTGCAGAATGTCTCTTAATTGGGATTTGTCTGATGTTTTTCTCATGATTAGAGTGGGAATGTGAGTGTCCCACTTTTGGAGAAAGATCACAGAGGTAAAGTGCCATTCTTATCACTTTATATCAAGGGTACATGAAATCAAGATGACATCATTTTTGATGTCTGAGATAATATTTGTAAGATTTATCAACTGGAAAAGTACTGTTTGTACCTTGTTCATACGTTGCTCATGAACCCTTGTTCATGCCCCAAGAGGGCATACACTATGAACAGCCCACACTTGAAGAATGGAGAGTTATGTTCTGCCTTCTAAGGGGCTGACTATCCACATAATTTGTGTGGAATTGTTCTGCATGGGTAATTTGTCTATTGCGTACATTTATGTATTCATTTATGAGGTTGGTGATAAAGTAATTTCAGTTTTGGATTGTGAATTTTAAATCATTATAACTAGGCTCAAACACATCTTTATTATCAAAATAGGAACCACTACATTCAACACATTTTTGCCAAAGAGAAATGTTAATAAGTTAAGTTTATTCCTATTGCATAAAAACCCATGTTTCAGGATTAGAGGAACTCTCTTGGAAAGTATTTTCTGACTACTTCTGGTTGTGGAAGCATTTTCCCTGCAAAAAGTTGTCAAGATATTGAAGAAGTGGTAGTCACTTGGTGAGAGGTCAAGTGAGTATGGTGGATGAAGCAAAACTTTGTAGCCTAATTTGTTCAACTTTTGAAGCCTTGGTTGTGTGACGCGTGATTGGGCATTATCGTGGAGAACTGGGCCCTTTCTGTTGACCAGTTCTGGCTGTAGGTGTTGCAGTTTTCTGAGCATCTCATTGATTTACTGAGCTACTTTTCAGATGTAATGGTTTTGCTGGGATTCAGAAAGCTGTGTTCGATCAGACCAGAAGCAGACCAACAATGACCATGACCTTTGGTTGGTGGAAGTTTGGCTTTGGGAAGTGCTTTGGAGCTTCTTCTCAGTCCAATCACTGAGCTGGTCATTGTCAGTTGTTATATAAAATCCACTTTTCATTGCACATTACAATCTGATCGAGAAATGGTTTGCTGCTGTTGCATAGAATAAGAGAAGATGGCACTTCAAAATGATAATTTTTTGATTTGCAGTCAGCAAATACTTAGTATGAAAGGGTTCAGAACATACCACTTCAGAATATGGCACTTGGGCATATTGATTATTTTGAGCTAAAACACTTGAGAAACAACAAATGCGAGAAGGGCTCTATAAGTTTTGTGTCTACCAGTTTCATCAAGTCTTCATTTTCCTTCTATTTTTAAGAGCTGTGAAATTCTCTAGGCTTATCTTGTATATTTCCTGCCCCAATTCTAAAATCAGCCACATCTCCAAGGGGCCTTGGTTCCCTTTAGTAAAGGGATTATTGACTAAAAGAAAATGCTGCATTGAATCTTACATGACTAGACATTGTTTTCTTCTTTCATCCACTTGTAAAATATTTGATACTTTTCCCTCTGTCAGTCTGGCAGGAATGCTGAGATTAAAGTGAATGGCCTCATAAAGCCTTTGGATTTCTTTGAAAGGAATGATTTCAAAATGAGGATGTATAATTCCTGAAGAAAATTAGGAAATTCCATAAAGATAACAAAAAACTTCATCTATAATTTCCAGTTGAGACCATACATCTCTTCTAAATGTGGATATAATATTGAACTATCAAGCAGAGATTTCTTAAATGCAAGAACAAATTAACCTGGAAATACACTAAATTTAAAGAATCTCTTTTCTTTAATCAGAACAAAGGGCAAGACCTCAGCAGTTACTAAAAGCTGTTATTGCTGGTTTAAACAAAGAAACTAAAATGTTTATTATTGCAACATATCTTTTTATATGTGCCCAGACTCCAAAGCCTAGTTTTGTTTGTAAGGTTCCCCAACAGAGTGGTTGCTAAGATATGGCAAAAGCCCAAAGGACAGCATGCTGAGCCTTTGGAAAAACAGTTTCATTTCTAAAAGCAAGGAATAGATATTGAGGCTTAAAGGGAGTTGATCCTTAGGATAAAGTCATTGCTAATGTAAGGTTTTCGGAATAAAATCTAAGATTTCAGGGAAATCTAGGGACCAATTATGTGATGTTCAAAGGAAACAGAGAATACAAGTGAGCCTTAGTTTTTACCCTATGCTTAGGGCAAATTATTCTCCTCGATGTTAGGGAATAAAAATTACGTTTGCTTCTTTCTGTGATCATGATAATGAAGAGGAAGAGAATGAAATGAGGGTGATGAAAACTGGAGGTCTAGGCACTTGAGTTCAGAAAAAAGACACAATGAAGGGATTTGACTTTGGTCTGCTCTCAAAGAGAAAGGGACCAGATCTCATGGGAAGGGTTTCTCATGACCTTTTCTTTGAACTTGATTTTCCCACCTGGATTTCATGGCCAGGTATGCTCATGGATCAACCTCCAAGATAGCAAATTAGTTTCTCAAGTGGAGTTTTCCATCCTGAGAGGGCCAGGTGTATGAGCCCTCCTTATCTTCTATCTGCTCAAAGACAAAAATGTCTTATAAGATTTGTAAAATTTAACCTCTCAGTAATGTGAAAAGGAAAAAAAAAAAAAAGGAGGAAACAACGTGGCAGATGGCAGCCAAGCAGAACCAGAGTGGCTGCAGGAAGAATTATCTTCCAATGGTTCTTTCTTGGGCCCCTGAGATGGGTTGTCTGACTACTTAACAAGAAGCAAATCTCCAATGGGAAAACAACCCTATCCTCATGCACCACTTGATCACTGAAGGAGAACGGGATGCTGAGGAAAGCAGTCTAAGGGGAGGCACTTTAAAAGCAAGTCTCCCAGAATGACTGGCCCACTTTATGCTCAGTTGCTGGTACAGTGAGGACGGACCGAGTGAGCCCGTTTAGCAAACACCGGGACATCGTGTGGCCTCCGTGTTCGCGGCCTTCTTTGCCTTGATCACCTGAGAAGGATTTCAAATTCTTATTCCAAATTGTCTCTTTGGAGATACTGGCTACTTTTCCCTAAACCATCGTTTCAAGGCTCAGGAGGAACTGTGAGGTAAGGCGGATCTTTTTTTCTTACTTTGTCACCTCTTGCCAACATTTGGAAATTCTTTTCTACCTGTTCATGGAGGACATTACTGGCTTCTAACCTTTTTCTTTTCCTCCCCACTCACAATAAAACACAATGTTGTATATAGATAGATAGATAGATAGATATGTACAATCATGTTCTTGCTATTAAAACATTTGAGGTACTTGTTACCTAATAATACAGATGATTTGAAAGCCTTTAAGAATAGGATCCTACTTTTGATGACATAATAGTACAGCTGTTAGTTCATATAGAACATCTCCCAATTAGTTTACTTTCAACCTCCATGCCTTAACTCCAACCTCAATTTAGATTACAGCATTAAAAAGATCATCATAAAATGTAGCCTTGTACAAGGAGAGGATCTAATTATTCCTCCTTGCCGTACAAGCCTAATAAATTATGCAGTTTTGCCCACAGCATTTCACCTGAGAGAATGAGTGTGTCAAACATCATAGTGAATGAATTCTCTAACCAGCCTGTATAGATGCCAGAGCCACAAATGTTTAGTTCCACAATCTGAGATTTGGTTTTACGGCACTTGAAGAGTGGGTATTAATAATTCCCTCTTTTTTTTTTTTTTTCGGTTGAGATTGAGAATATGCACTATCCTGAAGGGACTTGTATGCACATAGAATACACTACATGTGATAATTGTGATATATTTAATAATATCCAAAGGGCGTGCTGTCACCTAATTATTTGCATATTATTCCAGAATGGTAATGAAAAACTAAAGGGAATCCACCAAGAGTTCAAACAAGTTTATTTAGGATAAGTGATTATCAGCCTCCTGAGGCTCCCATCGGTAGAACAAGAGGGCATATTTACAGCTTTATCTGTGCATATGGGACAGAGTTCCAAAATCTACTCTAACGGTTCAGGTTTGATGGGTTGTAGAATGGAAAATGTCTGTTCTACCCGATGGTTTGCTCCACCTTCACCGTATGTGATGGCAGGGCTTACAAGTGCTGCTCTGTGTTGACTGTGGAAAATTCTTATAGGTCTGATGGAGGGTTGATGATCCCCTGAGGGCACTGTATGGTGGTGGTGGGTTTAGGTTTTGTGTAAAGTTAGGTTTAAAAGCAATGGCATTAAGTGTGTAATCTTATTTTGTCTTATTAATAACATTCTTTGCTGCTGCTGCTGCTAAGTCACTTCAGTCGTGTCCAACTCTGTGCGACCCCATAGATGTCAGCCCACCAGGCTCCCCCGACCTTGAGATTCTCCAGGCAAGAACACTGGAGTGGGGTGCCATTTCCTTCTCCAATGCATGAAAGTAAAAACTGAAAGTAAAGTCATTCAGTCATGCCGTCTCTTAGTGACCTCATGAACTATAGCCTACCAGGCTCCTCCATCCGTGGGATTTTCCAGGCAAGAGTACTGGAGTGGGGTGCCATTGCCTTCTCCAAATAACACTCTCTAAAGTAAGGCAAGTGCTATAACTTTTTATGATTAAAAATGTAGATGCAAATTGGCCTTCACGATGCAAGAAAGATAATCAACAAATCACTGCCTTATATTCAGATTGACTGGCTGATGTCAAAGCAAAGTTTATTGGACATACAAGCCATGATTTTGTATCAGTGAGCCAAATTCAATCAATACATTTGCATCAATTAAAAGCTACTTCCAATTTTTAAACCTCTACTTGAGGTTTTAAAACACCTTGGTAATAGGTGCATGCATGAAAATGAAAAATGAAAGTGAAGTCCCTCAGTCATGTCCAACTCTTAGGGACCCCCCTGGATTGCACCCCACAAGGCTCCTTCGTCCATGGGATTTTCCAGGCAAGAGTACTAGAGTGGGGTGCCATTGCCTTCTCTGAAGTTGCTTCAGTTGTGTCCAATTCTTTGCGACCCTATGAACGGTAGACCACCAGGCTCCTCGGTCCATGGGAATTCTCCAGGCAAAAATGCTGGAGTGGGTTGCCGTGCCCTCCTTAAGCAGATCTTCCCAATCCAGGTGTCAAATCTGCATCTCTCACATCATCTCCTGCATTGGCAGGCAGGATCTTTACAGAGCACCACCTGGGAAGCCCATGAGATGTAGTTATTGAGGCAAAATTATGGTCCTGACCATGATCAAAGCAAGGTGAGAATTGGGGGCTGGCTCTTGGTGCTGGGCTTGGAGACCACTCCGTCTCAAGAGCCTGTTCCCCAGTATGCTGATATTCCAGCATCCTAGCATCAGGGGGCCCAGAACATCCCCTGGTAGCACGAACTGTCAGGCAACTTGGAGGGTCAGAGATCTGCATTACCATTCATCTGCAATGGGTGATATTCTCATGTTAACAGGCTAATGGTGTTTTAGGTATGAGGTGTACAAGTATAGGTGGCATAAACTTGGAGCCAGTGGATGTGAAAGATAGGCTGGAATGTTCTTTAATCAATTACCTGACAAAGAATCTTTAACAACTTCACGTTGTAAGCTGCAAAACATTTTGTTATAGTCGACCAAATTATCTGGAGATTGAAGGAGTAGAAAGAGCTGGACATTGGCATTTGCTGAACAGAGTAATATAATGAGGGCTGTGGGGGTTAAACACAGAAGTAGAGAAAAGGTCATTGCCTTTGTGGTGCTTATGAACCCTTGATGGAAAAATAGATTGAGTAGGTGCCGTGCAAAGACACAGGACTAAGATCTCACTGCTTACACTGAAGCTAAAATCCTAGCACTAGAGAACCAACCCTGTGAGTTTATAAATCTTTTAAATATTTCATGTATTAAAAACATGAAGGGACTATGGAATACATCCAAGAGCAAAGCCTTAAAATGTAGATTCCTGGCTGGACCTATTCATTAATTTATTCCACAAATATTAACGTGATCACTTCATATAAGTGAATCCTTGACATCTCAGCAAAGGAATCTGTTATAGAACCGCTCTAAGGATATGGGAATAGAGAGGGACCTTCCCAGAGAAGAAGAGGTGAGAGGAGGAACCATGGTTTAGAGCGTGGGTGCTGACTCAGACTTCTTCTTGTAGCAGAAGGACCACCATCAAAGTGTGAGATAGGAAGACAACTTGGAGAGGCTGGGAGGGACAGAAAGACCATGGCAATAGAGGAGCAAGATGTATTGTTTCATCTACGTATGTGAGATAGTAGTCATTCAAAACAGAATTGATCTTTATATCAATGTTTAGAAGAAAATTCTAATAGGCCAGATAGGGATAAGATTAAGTTCTGAATTTCCCCACAAAATATTCCACGTGGCTTATGCTAGTCACTAGAGAACATGCTCTCCTGAGAGGCTGTGACATGAGAACTCTCAATGAAACAAATTCCAACAATAATCCTTTGGGAAAAAATTTAGTACAGGCACATACACACATACACACACAAACACGAACTTAACTTTATAAGGACCCTTGTCTGTAATCCTCCAAGGCTAGCCATAATATGTAATAAATTGTAAACAATTTTATTGCATTTTATTTCAGCTTGAAAATTCCATGATTATATTGTTTTTATAGGCTTTTCTTATTTATAATTGTATGTCTGTGGCAATTTACTTAATTCTAGGCAGTATTACTTTCCTTGACCTTGTGTGTTTTAAGGAAGGCTGAACTGCTACACTTCAAAGACAAAAATAATTTGAGCAGTTGAGCACTATAAGCAGCTTCTGTGAGGTGCAGATTTGGGGTGTTCTTCAACTCAGGTCTCATGAAGGGGTTTTGCACATACATTGAGCTAATACTGAGGATACTGAGTTGATTAATTATCAGATCAATAATCTACAAACTGTGACTATGCAGGAAACCAGAGACTGTTGGCTTTTCAATCCATTTTGGAAATAAGGGTCTTTACATGGACTTTCAGAGCGTTCTGGTTCAGTGAGTCAATAATTCCCATCATATCAGAGAAAATGTATTACTTCTATAGGTCATGGAATGCCTGGGGATGTTCTTCAGTAATCAAGTCCCCTGCATAGCAGATTGTGCCTTAACTTCATAGTCTGCTCTGGGACTTAATTGGTAAATAACACAGAATTGGGCCCATTTTATCTATCAGAGATGATCTGAATGCTCTGGAAAAAATGGTGAGGCTTTACAAGTGTTTCAGGCAGGAGAAAAATAAAAGAGTCACTTTGGGCAAAGATTCATGTGATATTCTCTGAAGTGAACATTCCTATACTTTAATTAGAGGAAAGAAAAAATAGTAATGATGGAAGAGAAAGTTAGGAGGGATAGAAGAAAGGAAAGAGAAAGGAAAATAAACCTAATGGTGTGTGTGTATAGTTGAAAGTCCAAAGTTAGACATCAGCATCTAAAATGGCAAGTTTATCCATAATATTTCATCGAGTCAAAAGTTTGAACAGCAGACTTCAAACACTAAAAAGAGAATTTTTGGTTAGGAAGTTGAGCCTGCTGCATGTAAATATAGGCAGAATTAAAACTGGAACATGGAGCATTTGTACAGACCTAAGAGGCCTCCCAGGTAACTCAGTGGTAAAGAATTTGCCTGCAATGCAGAAAACACAAGTTTGATCCCTGGATCAGGAAGATGCCCTGGAGGAGGGCATGGCAACCCACTCCAGTATTCTTGCTGGGAATACCCCATGGACAGAGGAGCCTAGAAGGTTATGGTCCATGGGATCACAGAGTTGGATACCACTGAAGTGACTGAGCATGCACACATGGGAGAGAATCATACATTTCATGACAGAAATTATTCACGGGTAGTTGGAAATACCTCTAGTATTGCCTTATGCAAACAGACAAGCAACAAAAACCTGGCAATGCCCAGAATATTTCTTTAATAATAACTAACATTCACAGAGTCCCTTAGAATCTACAAGGTATTTCATAGCAATTACCACAGTTAATTTCCACAATAACCCTGTGAATTCAAATACTACATTTCTTATTTTACAGCCAAGGGAACTGCTGCCCAAGAAGGGAAGGTGGCTTTTCCCAAGGTTACTCAGATGTCAGTTATGAAACTGGAACCCAAAGCCAGATCTTTGACTGTAGACTGTCTGTCCAGTCTCAGCCTCTCTGTCTTCATAGTCGTGGATCCCTCTGCAAACAGCGATGTCTGTAACAAGGTAGAGATATAACTATGTGGAAGGTAGAATATGTACTTGACACAAGCTCATGGGCACCTAAAGTTGTTCTTTCAACCAACATACAAACTTGAGCTTGAAGGTCTAGAATTTCAATAATTTTTTAAAAAGACAATTAAAATAGAGAGAGCGTTTTTCCCTTAAGTACAATCACTTAACATATTTCTAAGAAAGAAAGTGAAGCTGCTCAGTTGTGTCCAACTCTTTGCAAACCCATGGACTGTAGCCCACCAGGCTTCTCCATCCATGGGATTTTCCAGGCAAGAATACTGGACTGGGTTGCCATCACCTTCTCCAGGAGATCTTCCCGACCCAGGGATCGAACCCAGGTCTTCCACACCACAGGCAGACTCTTTACTGTCTGAGCCACCTGGAAGTTACGTATTTCTAACTTTCTTCATAATAAAACTTTGTCACTACAGTTAAAGTGTAAAAATAAAACCACAGGTCAGGTGTGACTCTGTTTGTAGACATTCATTGTTTGAGAGATGTTAAGACAGGGTGAAGGCAGTACAGGTGGCCAGCTGAAGTTGTTACAAGATCCTTGGTGTAAGACCTAGGGTCAGGTTCTGTGAGGAAAATGGTGATGAGCATATCACAGCCTCTGCTCTCAAAGGAACCAATGCTCTATTGAGAAACACACCCGCACAAATGGAGAAAGGAGAAAGGTGGAGGAAGTGAGGAAGTTTGTGCCCAATTTGAGGATCAGAAAATGTGCCAATTTTTCAACCACAGGGCTTGTTTTGGAGAACAGTAGAGAGGGAAGCTGGAGAAAGAGAAAGACTGAAATGCCAGACTGAGAAGTTGGATTTTATGCTGAGGATAGTGTATGTTGTGGTGATGATAGAGGGGGAGGAGGGCATAGAGAAAGTGCTTTAGAAAAGGCACATATAGAAGGAGTCCAGAGAATCAATCAGATAGAAAGAACTAGGGAGAGACCTGTTGTGAAGATATGATGGTATTCCAAGGTAAGATAGTATGAACATGAAATACCAATAAAAGTCAATTATTATTATCATGATTTCAGCCATTATTTTTAATAAGAAGCATTTCCAGAACTCCCTCTGAATTGCTTTGTAGTATACTACTTGAAATGGATTTTGAGAAATACTAGTGCCCCTGGATATTGACAAGTGTTTAAAAAGAAAAAACCACCTGTGATCAAAGGGTACAGAATTTGTGAGTGAAACCAAGTCGTAAAATTTTATAGCAGAATTTAGGAAAGAATTTAATATGCAAAACATACATTTAATTTCTGAAGGATGATAATGCTGCATTTCCTAAATACCTTGACTAATTAGGATCCACCCCCTCTTCTTTCGGCAGCAAGGCATCTTTCACTATTAACACCCTGAATCGAAGATTAGTTTTGACTGGAGATGAGAAACCTAGGTTCTGGTTTCTTAGAGACTAAAGGTGTGACCTTGGACATCTAGGGGCCTCAATTTCCTCATTCATCTTGCTACCCTAGTTTGGTCGAGAAGATAGCAGGAGACAATAGTGGAAATATTGAGACAGTTATTCATTGGGCTTCTTAAGACAATTACTGATTACCATGCCCACTGCTCTTGAGACAATTTGCTACATATCTCTAAAAGCTCAGGAAATTACCTCTGGAAGCAAATTAAGCATTGCGTTTCTCCCTTACTTTAAAGTATACTGCAGATCATGTAAGCGTGAATGTCTCAGAATGGTAGGCATGAAAGCCCAGCATAGTCAGGCATCTCCTTTTTCACCACTGCACATCTCACCTCCCCAGGTAATCCTTGCAGGTAAAAGTGTTGTCCTATGTCTCATGGCTTATTGAGTCTAGGGAAGGATGCTGAAGTTTTATGCTAAGACCTAAGATCTACAAAGTAGAAATGTTCAGGGAAAAAATGGCTATTTTAGACTCCTAGGTCAAAGTAAGTATCACTCCCCTCATAAGAGAGTATCACTTCTCTCAACTTTAACACAAATGAAAATAGAGCTTTATTTAAAGAGGCAATAATCCAAGAGGGTAACTGTTTTAAAAAGCAAAGGGAAGCCTTAATTATATATACTGTGTGTGGCAGTGAAGGAGGCATCTTGTAGCTTATCTAAATATAGTCTGGTGGTCTACAGAGGGTTTCATTTTCAACTAGCCCTTGGTTTGCATTTTAGCTCTGCTACCTACTACCTATGTGACTTTAGCCAAATTATTTAAATTCTCATCTGTAATATGGCACCTACTGGATGAGACTGTACTGTGTATAAACTAGTATAAAGCTTGGAAAGCAGTTCTCTACATATATAAGTATTCAATAAATATTAGTCTTTTTTATCACTATTATTTTATTATCAATTCAATTTCCAACATTCCCCAACACAAAGGAAGAAACAAAGACTGAGATCTGATGTGACAAAAATCTGCTTAAGAAATTTTACCTTCCAAGATAACTGAAAATATTTTCCTTCCTCCCCCTGCCCTGCCTGAGTTATAACTTCTTTCTGATACTGTTAATTAGAGAACAGAAACATCAGAGAAAGTCTATTTCACTTTGACTTCTCTTAAAGGAGCTTCCATGACCTTCACCTGGGTTCAGAGGCCAAAGTTAACCTTCATTATAGTACCGAGTAGTCTATTTGCAAACCACACAGGTGATACACTCTCCAAGGGGCTGCAGCACATGTGGGGGAAATGCTGCCTCTCTCTTTTTCTCAGTCTCCTGATCCTGGCCAGGAGCTCAGCACACAGCATCTTCCTCCTACAGAACAGCAACCAATCTTAGACCAAAACAACAAAAGAGGAGAGCTGCATGGAGTCAAAGGTAAAGAATGGAGTAATTTGCAGGGTGCAGAACAGATATCTAAATTCTGTATAATTTCAGATGATATTTTTGTACCTTTATCAGGAAGCTCTGATGTTAAGAAAACAAAAATTGTATATTTCCACTTGAATCCTGTATCTTCTGTCTTCAAGCCACTCGCCTCTTCTCCTCATCCTCTTCTTTTTCTTAAAATTTCTAATGGAGTAATTTTCAGGGTGCAGAACAGATATCTAAATTCTGTATAATTTCAGATGATATTTTTGTACCTTTATCAGGAAGCTCTGATGTTAAGAAAACAAAAATTGTATATTTCCACTTGAATCCTGTATCTTCTCTCTTCAAGCCACTCGCCTCTTCTCCTCATCCTCTTCTTTTTCTTAAAATTTCCTCTTAGTCTTTGTATTTCCTTTCAGATCTCCCTCCTCTGTTTCCTTTTCTTTCTTCTCCATATAGTTATCATCATCAACACTGTTGACTTTCATTCAGCACTTACTATTTGCCAGAAACTGCCATTCTCAATATGAACTACATTTTTAAACCAGTCTACAAAAATGCAACTTATAGAACAACATACTTTCTTTTTAAATTTATTTATTTTAATTGGAGGATAATTGCTTTGCAATATTGTAATGGTATTTGCCATACATCAGCATGAATTGGCCACAGGTATACATGTGTCCACACATCCTGAATCCCTCCTCCCACCTCCTTCCCTACCCTATCTTTCTGGGTTGTCCCAGAGCACTGGCTTTGGGGGTTCTTCTTCATACATCAAATTTGCATGACCATCAAACTCGTCATCTGTTTTACGCATGGTAAGGTACACATCTCAATGCTATTCTCTCAAATCATCCCACCCTCACTTTCTCCCACTGAGTCCAAAAGTCTGTTCTTTGCATCTGTGTCTTCTTTGCTGTCCTGCATGTAGGATTGTCATTACCATCTTTCTAAATTCCATAAATATGTGTTAATATATAGTATTTGTCTTTCTCTGACTTACTTCACTGTATAATAGGCCCCGGGCTCACCCACCTCATTAGAACTGACTCAAATGCATTCTTTATTTTATAGCTGAATAATATTCCATATGTATATGTACCACAACTTTCTTATCTATTCATCTGTCAGTGGACATCTAGGTTGTTTCCATGTCCTAACTATTGTAAATAGTGCTGCAGTGAACATTGTCATTCATGTATCTCTTTCAGTTCTGATTTCCTTGATGTGTATGCCCAGCTAAGGGATTGCTGGGTCACGTGGCAGTTCTATTCCCAGCTTTTTAAAGAATCCCCATACTGTTCTCCATAGTTGCTGTACCAGTTTGCATTCCCACCAACAGTGTAAGAGGGTTCCTTTTGCTCCACATCCTCGCCAACATTTATTTTTTGTAGACTTTTTGATGATGGCCTTTCTGACTGGCATAAGATGATACTTCATTGTGATTTTGATTTGCATTTCTCTAATAATGAGTAATGTTGAGCATCTTTTCTTATGTTTATTAGCCATCTGCATGTCTTCTTTGGAGAAATGTCTGTTTAGGTCTTTTGCCTACTTTTTGATTGGGTTGTTTGTTTCCCTGGTATTGAGCCGCATGAGCTGCTTGTATATTTTGCAGATTCTTTGTCAGGTATTTCATTTGCTCTTATATTCTCACATTCTGGGGGCTGTCTTTTCACCTTGCTTATAGTTTCCTTCATTGTACAAAACCTTTTAAGTTTAATTAGGTCCCATTTGTTTATTTTTGCTTTTATTTCCATTACTCTAAGAGATGAGTCATAGAGGATCTTGCTGTGATTTATGTCCTTGAGTGTTCTGCCTATGCTTTCCTCTAAGAGTTTTATAGTTTCTGGTCTCACATTTAGGTTTTTAAATCCATTTTGAGTTTACTTTTGTGTACACTGTGAGAAAGTGTTTTACTTTCATTCTTTTACATTCTTTTACTTTTCTAAAAGTAAAGGTAAAATCTGGCCAGATTCCCCAGCAGCACTTGTTGAAGAGACTGTCTTTTCTCCGTTGTTTATTTTTGCCTCTGTTGTCAAAGATAAGGTGTTCATAGGCACATGGATTTATCTCTGGACTTTCTATTTTGTTGCACTGATCTGTATTTCTGTCTTTATGCCAGTACCATACTATCTTGATGACTGTAGCTTTGTAGTATAGTCTGATGTCAAAAGATTGATTCCTTCAATTCCATCCTTCTTTCTCAAGATTGCTTTGGCTATTTGGGGTTTTGTGTTTCCATACAAATTGTGACATGTTTTGTTCTAGTTCTGTGAAAAATACCTTTGGTAGTTTGATAGGGATTGCATTGAATCTATAGATTGCTTTGGGTAGTATACTCATTTTCATTATATTGATTCTTTCAGCCCAAGAACATGGTATTTCTTCATCTATTTGGGAATAGCACACTTTCTGAACAAGAGAAAAATAAGCCAAAAGGCTGGTGCCCAAAAGCTGAAAAGTCTTCAATGACAGAGCATTGTGAAGTGGGTCAAGTTTAGATATGCTTCATGCATCTCAGTGGGAATGGCTTTTCCTACAGCAGAAAGAGGCAGTGTAAATGGAATTTGTATTGTTACCCCAATGCTAATATATTTTTTTGCAAATGGTGAATGCATTTGATTATGTATGCATGTGGATTTGATATATCTACTTGGAAACAAGCTTAATATGCTTTTAAATAACTTATTTTAATTAAATCATATATTGGAATTCATTCTTGTGCATATTCCTATGATGGCATTCTTCAATAATTATCCTGGGGTGAAAAAGCAAAAAGTGAAATGTGGTATTTATTTAACTTTATATATATATATTTATGTTCTAACATAGATCAAACTTTTGCATATATGTTATTTTAATTTTGTATAATGCACATGTCAATATTATTTGTGAAAACATACCACTAACCATATTCCCTGGACTTAGTTTGCACACTGCAAGAATCTATTGCAAGTCTGTATGATAGGAAGTGTGACTATATCATGGTTTTGAAGACTGCATTTAGATTTTTGAAGTTCAGCAGAACTGGTTTTAAATCTAGGCCCTGTAATTTCCTAGCTGTGTGATCCGGGGCAAGTTCTGCATAATGTTCATCAAATTTCCTCTTTGGTAAAGATGGGAGTAATAATAGCCACTTTTCACAGCTATTGTGAAGGTTAAGTGAGAAAGTGTATGAAAAGGCCTAGCACACAGCACACATTTAGCAAAAGCTAGCTTCCTTTCTCCAGCATGACTTCCGCTTATTGTAGTAATGGCTCACAATCTCTATCTCTACTTTCATCAACATTTATCTATATAATCTAACATATAAATGTGCAAATGTGTCCATAAATACAGAGGTGTATATGTGTGTGTTCACACCCATGCATCTATCTATACCCATATAAGCAATCATGTTCATAATAAAACACATGTGTGTACCACCCCACTCTGTACCTTCAGCATAGAGTCAAACCTAAGGAGATATGAAATACTCACATATACTCACTTTAAGGTCACCATCCCTAGTGGGTCAGATGATAAAGAATCCGCCCACAAAGCAGGATCTGGGTTCTATCCCTGTGTCCGGAAGATCTCCTAGAGCAGGGAATGTCTATCCACTCCAGTATTCTTGCCTAGAGAATTCCATGGATAGAGGAGCCCACTTGGCTTCAGTCCATGGAGTTGCAAAGTGTCAGGCACGACTGAGCAACTAACACAACACACACATACACACACACACACACACACACACACACACACACACACCCCTCGCTGCTTTGCCTTGATAATAGTACCTTGGGTGCCATAGGTGTATGCTAGCTCCATCTAGTGGAGGTTCCCACTTTCTGTCCCATAGTGTCTCCTTGTGCTGCTCCAGCCATTGCCCACCTCACCATTTTGCAAGCTGCCTGCATCATCATGGGCTTCCCAGGTGGTGCAAGTGGTAAAGAATCCACTTGCCAGTCTGGAGACATGAGATGCAGGTTTGATCCCTGAGTCAGGAAGATCCCCTGGAGGAGGGCATGGCAATCCACTACAATAGTCTTGCCTGGGGAATCCCCTGGACAGAGGAGCTTGGCAGTCTGTAGGGGCACAAAAAGTCAAACATCACTGAAGCGACAGCACGCTCCATCATCCTAAGAAAGAACTATGCTTAAAAGGCTTCCTCTGTACTTCTATTTAGGCCTGTTCCAGTTTTCTTCTGGGTATTTCTGGACACGAGTACGTATCATTGAAATATTCCTGCTACCCACAGATAAGGAAGAGACTTTGGACACCTCAATCCACTGGGCCAACAGGGCATGAATGACTGTGAGTACATGAATCATTTCTAATTCCATGTCTTCAGGATCTAGAAGGAAAACTCTGTATACTATAATGAAGGGTTCTTACACAACTAAGTTTAGGACTACTGTGTGTTTATATAAAAATATGCCTCAGACCAACTATTTCAAAGAAATGAGCTGGTTTTGGTTTTCCTTGACTATAAAGGAAGCTGGGTTGTTTGTAGAAATTATTACTGCTATACATCAGTTAACCATGGAATTAAGTCCTCATTTCCTTTAGCTAGTGGATTTAATGCACCCAAAACATTAATAATAGTGGAGAAAACCAGGTCATTAGATCGATGTCTATATAACCAATTTGTTTTGCAAGTTCTTCAACCCATTGAAAATTTTATAGGCAGCTGGAAAACATAGTAGTGGATAAGGTGAGTAGCTCTAGTTCAGATATTGTTGGTTGATTATTTAGCCAAAGAACTAGTAAACTCTATTAAAAATGAGTCATGCCCTTATCAATGTTATGTTGAAATGGTCAGTTTAATTATTATTTCAGTTGTCCATATAACAACAAAGCACATGCAAGTTGAGTAAGGGAGGAAAATATCAACTTGTGGTCCTCACTTGCTCCCCTTTTGCCTCAAATCTTGGCCTAGGGCCAAAGCACATTTGCATTAGTCTGATGGAGTTTTTCACTGCTTCACATCAGTTAGACCAATGCTATTGCTGAGTATGTTACCTACAGGTTCAAAACACACACACACACACACACACACACACACACACACACACAAATTGGTAGAGCCTTCTTCCTAACAGTCCCTCTGCTTCCAGGATGAAAGGGTGTTAGTAGAGAAAAGGTAAACAAGAGTGGCAGAGAAAGGTAAGATAAGATTCACTGCTGGAACAGATTTGGCCCGAACTTTCTACTACTAAGTTAATAAGTCAAATGTTAGGAAAGAAGACAATAATTCAAACTAGAGGTAAGTAGATTGTTCTACTCTCTTTGTGTACCGTAAATGAGAATTGTATGAATTTACTCAACCTGACTCACATTGTGAGAATATAACTCATTTGGAAGGGTTGGTTTGTTTTGGCAAAAGTTGAATGCCCCACTTTGCCTTCCTGCTCTTTTGTTTAAGGGGCAAATGACGCTCATTTGACGTATCTTGTGAGAAATCAGCATGTCAGTTTCTGGTCTGGAGAGATAGAGGAGGAAATGAAGGCACCATGTTTTCATTAGGCATGAAGTTACTTATCTGCAAAGAGGTTCTTCACCAAGTGAATCTATTTGTCCATTTTCTGCCTCTCAGAACAGCTGCCTATGTTGTAATGTTACATTTTGTATCTAATATTTCTTGCTACTGTTTAGAAATCATTGTGCCTACATTGGTCTTCATCAATAATTTTATGTAACATAATCCATCACCATATTGGATGTTGGGGCAAGGAGAAGGGCATTACTTTGTCTTTCACTTGGTGTTCAGACAGCTCTCTCGTATTGATTTCTTGGCTTGTGTGTTCATTAGATGATGATTTGCACTTTTCCTGTATTGTGTTTATCCAGATTATGTTTCAGATGCGCCTACAACATATCATCATTAACAACAAACATTTATTGAATCCTTACAGGCTGTGGATAAGTCTCCAGGCTAGGTACTAGGGACAAGATGAATTTAATGTGATCCCTACCCTGGAGGATTTTATTATCTAGTGCACCATGTTTGTTTAAAAAAAAATTTAATGGCTTACACCCAGTGAGTGCTAAGGGCAATAAATGCTCTTGGAGTTCAGGGAAGGGAGTTATTGGGTGGGCTAGTCTGGTTAGGGAAGGCTTTATGAATAAGATGAAATTTGAGTGTCTTCATAAAGGACAAGGATGTTTTTATGGGATACTGAATATAATAAATTTCTGTATACCTCTGTAACAGGTTAAAAACTGAGTACTGCCTGTATCCTTATGAGATCAGACAAGATCAGGGATGTTCAGGGTAGTATAGCTGTAGTAATTCTTATATCTTTAATACAATTCTGTTATTAGTCATTTATGAACTTCAGACAGACAATCAACACTCACCCGTCTTTCTAAAAAAAATATTTATTTATTTGGCTATGCTGGGTCTTATTTGCAGTGTGCAAGATCCTCCATCTTGGTTGCAGCATGCAGGACATTAGTTGTGGCCTGTGGGATCTGGTTCCTCAACTAGAGCTTGAACCTAGGCCCCCTACAATGGGAGCCCAGAGTCTTAGACCACCAGGGAAGTCTCTCACCTGCTTTCTACAATACTCTTTGCAGAGTTTATTGTTAATAGCCTCACGTACCTCGTCATATACACCAAGGAAAAGCCAGTCAGTCTGTCAACTTTCTCATCAAGAGGTATCTGGACTATTTGCTGACTTTTAAGATTGTCTTTTACTTTGCCTACAATTTGCTCTGGTTTGTGTGAGTGAGTGAAGGTTGCTTGGTCGTGTGTGACTCTCTGTGACCCCATGGACTGTAGCCCTCCAGGCTCCTCTGTCCATGGGAATTCTCCAGGCAAGAATACTGGAGTGGGTTGCCATGCCCTCCTCCAAGGGATCTTCCCAACCCAGGGACTGAACCCAGGTCTTCTGCACTGAGGGTGGATTCTTTAAACTGAGCCACCAGGGAAGCCCTTGCTCAATTTTTTCTTCTTCTTTGTTTCTCTGCTAAAAGCTCTAATAAGGAAAAAAAAATGTGGTGGGGGGTGGATATATTCAATGACTTCTCGAAGCAAAGTGAATTTTAAGGTAATAGATTAGGAAAGAAAAAAAAAAGAATGACTTTTTCATAAATGTTGCTGTGCTAATCTTTAAGAAAACTCAAGTTTGACCTTGGAAAAGATATTAGCTCCCCAAGGGAAATATCCATTTATAAGCCATTGTAGGGCTTTTCTTCTATAAGAAAAAGACGATCAGACATTTTTGAAGATTGAACACTTTGCTTATTACTTTTGGGGGACTTACTAGTTCAGCTAGATATTTACTTCGACTTATTGACAGAAAGCTTGGCAGGAAAACTGTCCATAGCCAGCAGTACCAATATTCTAAGGACTAAGCCCTGTGACTTTCCTAATGCCAGTTCTCTTTCCAGAAGGCTCTCTGTGAATTATGTTTTTTTTTTGAAAAAATCTGTCTTATGACTTATTTTGGCTTTGGTGGAAAGAGAGGAAAGGAAGAAATGAAATCCATATTTTCTTCCTTTAGTTTCTTCATGTGGTGTTTACTTAGGGGACCCCTATGGCATACATAATGTAACATTGCCCCAACCTCCTGTGTTAAACAGGGGAGAAAGGATGGATATTTACATACTCTAAGATAAATGGGTCAGAGAATGGAGGAATAGAGTTCTTTTCTATGACTGTTCTCCTTAATCTGATCAAGTGGTAATTGGATTTAAATTTTCTAATTAAATGCAATTCAACCTTTTTCATTTTAGAATAGCATCTGAGGTGTAATTTGGACAGATATTCAGTGGGTGCGAAGCGTAAATGTTCAATCAGGGATATTCCTTTTCACAAGAAGCCCCTCTATGTTCCTTTCCCAAGATGGTTGGAGGTGTTCATGGAGGGTTTACATGCCATGAGGAGGGAGAGGGAACTGACCTGCTTGTTATCTTCCCTGCTGATCACAGAGTGAGGCTGGTTTGTTCTGGTTCCTGAACCATTGTACTGGTGTCTGCCCACTATGGCTAATCCCACCTGGGTTTTGTGTCATTTTTTGTTTGTTTTGTTGGCTCCTGTGCTTCACTCACACCATCAAAATATATTGTTACCAATATAACCATGGAGAAGTTTCTGTACTTTCTTAATCCTGCTCATCTAACCTAGTGTTGTAGGGCTCATATCTTTGTGTTCACCCCACATTAGAGTCTATGGGAGCTCAGAGGACTTCTTCATGCGATGCACAAGTCAGACAGAGACAGAGTGCTTGCTCTTGGGTTCCTCTCGTTGAGGTTTCTCCAGCCATCTCAGGTGTAGAGGGACAGAGCAGCATCACCCTGAGTGTCCTAGAAGACTCAGACTGTAGAGTCTAATGTGTTGGGTCAATTAATGCCACATTCTTGATCAAGGCCCACAGAAGTCTGGCTTTTGATTCTAAGGGAATCTGACTATATTTTTACCCTGAGGGTATCCACTCAAAATCCTACTCTCTTTGCCTGGAATGCTTTATTCTTATCTTACCTGATAGACACTTCCCTACTGTCTCTAATATGTACAGTAAGAGTTAGGGTAAAGTTTTGCTGCTGAGTTTGCCAAGCTTGGTTTCTGATCTTAAGGGAAGATTTTGGAATTTAGTAAAATCTGTCTCTTTTAACCAAGGCTGATTTGGAAAACAAACAACTTTTTATCAGTATGGGACTTAAAACCTAATTTTCTCTATTTATTTGTATTCTTGTTTTAACACTTCTACTCATCTCCAAAGCAACTGATGGCTCTAACAAAATAGGGGGAATGTGTGAGAATACACAGAAATATATATTGGCCATAAAACCACTGAGGGAAAAGGGCAAGGCTCTGAATAGTTACTTGAGTATGATTGTAGTGGATTCCCTGGTGGCTTAGATGGTAAAGAATCTGCCTGCAATGCAGGAGACGTAGTTTTCATCCCTGAGTTGGGAAGATCCCCTGAAGGAGGGAATGGCAACCCACACCAAGATTCCTCCCTGTAGAAGCTCGTGGACAGAGGAGCCTGCTGGGCTACAGTCCTCGGGGTTGCAAAGAGTCTGACATGACTGAGCGAGTAACACTCATGGTGTAGTGAAAGGACAAGGTTGGACCACAGTAGGTGGAACAGTGAAGAATGGCTCCTCGGAGGCAGTGGAGCTTGATTTGGATCTCAGGGATAGAAGAAGTCAAGTAGGTGCAAAGAAGAGGAAATGGATTTTTAATCAGATTTAATACTTTCTTTCCACATGCTTCCAGAGCTCTGTATTTATACTTCACATATAGCTATTAGTGGTTTTTTATAATTAATTTTTTATTGGAGTATAGTTGACTTACAATGTTGTGTTAGTTTCCATTGTATAGAAAAGTCAATCAGTTACACATACATATACAAATATGCACTCTTTTTTAAGATTCTATTCCCATAGAGGACTTACAGAATATTGAATAGAGTTCCTTGTGCTATACTGTAGGTTCTTACTGGTTATGTTGTGTGTAGTAGTATGTATATGTAATTCCAGTCTCCCAGTACATCCTACTCCTACCCTAACCCTCATTGTAGTTTTGATTTTTATTTCTCTAATAATCTGTGGGGCTTCCAATGTTGAGTGTATTTTCATGTGCCTCTTGGATATCTGTATGCCTTCTTTGGATAAATGTCTATTTATGTCTTCTGCTCATTTTTTGATTGGATTGTTTAGTTTTTTTTTTTTATTGAGGTGAATAAGCTGTTTGTATATTTTGGAGATTAATCCCTTGTTGGTTGCTTCATTTTCAAATATTTCTTTCCCCCTTTCTGTGGGTTTTCTTTTTGTTTTGTTTCCTTTTCTGTGCGAAAGCTTTTAAGTATAATTAGGTTCCATTTGTTGATTTTGTTTTTATTTTCATTACCCTCAGAAATAGATCAAAAAGGTCTTGCTGCAATGTATGTCAGAGAGTGTTCTGCCTATGTTTTCCTCTAAGATTTTTATAGTATCTGTCCTTACATTTAGGTCTTTAATTCTTTTTGAGTTTATCTTTGTGTATGGTATTAGAGAATGTGCTAATTTCTATCTTCTACACATTGCTGACTTGAGTTTAATGTAGAGTCTAATGTATTGGGTCAATTAACTCCACATCCTTGATCAAGGCCCACAAAAGTCTGGGCTTTTGATTCTAAGGGAATCTGACTATTTTCCCAGCTCCACTTATTGAAGAAACTGTCTTTTGTCCATTGTATATTCTTGTCTCCTTTGTCGTAGATTAGATGACTATAGATGTGTGTTTTTATCTCTAGGTTTCCTATCCTGTTCCATTGATCTGTATTTCTCTTTTGTGCCAGTACCATACTGTTTTGATTACTGTAGCTTTGTAGCATAGTCTGAAGTCAGGGAGCCAGATTCTTCACACTCTGTTTTCCTTTCTCAAGACTCCCTCGGTCATTCTGGGTCTTTTACGTTTCCATACAAATTACAAAAAATTTTTACTCTAATTCTGTAAAAATAAAAATAATAATAATAAAAGCTATTGGTAATTTGATAGGGATTGAACTGAATCTGTCAATTGCTTTAGATAGTATAGTCATTTTGACAATATTGATTCTTAGAACATAGTATATCTATCTGTTTGCATCATCTTTAATTTCTTTCATCAGTTATCTTATAGATTTTTGAGTATAGGTTTTTGCCTCCTTGTTGTTGTTTAGTCACTGAGTCATGCCTGACTCTTTTGTGACTTCATGGACTTTAGCCCACCAGGCTCCTCTGTCCATGAGATTTCTCAGGCAAGAGTATTGGAGTGAGTTGCCATTTTCTTCTCCAATTTGCCTTCTTAGGTTTATTCCTAGATATTTTATTCTTTCTGATGTCGTGATGAATGGGATGATTTCCTTAATTTCTCTTACTGATCTTTCAATTTTAGTGTATTGCAATGCCAGAAATTTCTGTATATTAATATTTTCTTTTGACTCTTTTGCATCTTAGCTGCTGCATGTGAGATCATTCATTGTGGCATGTGGGCTCAATAATTGCAGTGAGTGCTTAGTTGCCCTGTGACATGTGGGATCTTAGTTCTCCCAAAGGGATTGAACCTGCATTTCCTACATTGGAAGGCAGATTTTTAACCACTGGACCACCAGGGAAGTCCCTGTGTATTGATTTTGTATTCTGCAGTTTTATCAAATTTATTGATGAGCTCTAGTAGTTTTCTGGTAACATCCTTTTCTATGTTTAGTATCATGTCATTTACAGACAGAGACAGTTTTACTTCATTTACAACATGGGTTCCTTTTACTTCTTTTTCTTTTCTGACTGCCATGGCTAAAACTTTCAAAGCTATGTTGAGTAATAGTGCTGAGAGTGGATATCTTTGTCTTTTTCCTTATCTTAGAAGAAATGCTTTCATCTTTTCACCACTGAAAATGATGTTTGCTGTGTGTTTGTCATATATGACCTCTATCATGTCAAGGTAGGTTCCTTCTCTGCCCACTTTCTAGAGAGTTTTCATCATAAATGGATGCTGAATTTTGTCAAAGTTTTTCTGCATCTACTGAGATGATCATATGGTTTTAGTTTTCCAGTTTGTTAATATGGTGTATCACATTGATTGATTTATGTATGTTGAAGAATCCTTTCATCTCTGGGATTAATCTCATTCAATCATGGTATATGATCCTTTAATATGTTGTTGGATTCAGTTTGCTAGTATTTTGTTAAGGATTTTTGAGTCTATGTTTATCAGTGATATTGACTTGTAATTTTTTTAAAATGATATCTTTTCGGGTTGTGGTATCAGGGTGATGGCAGCCTCATAGAATGAGCTTGGGAGTGTCCTTTCTTTTGTTAGGACAGTTTTTATTGTCTCTGAGTTACTCATGGGTATACCTTACTACAAGATAATAAATTACTTGCAGAGAGGGACAAAAACTTTTTGTATTTATATCTATAATATTACTTAGCCATGTGCTTGTACACATTAGGTCTTCATATACATTCAAAATGTAACATGTTAAAAACTTAAAATTAAAAATTTTCCCCTTATCTCTCACTTTTAAAACTGCTGAGTTCTTTTACAAAACTCCTGTATTAAAGAAAAATGCTTTAAAAAAAAATCTGAATAGAGATTTACCTTAGATATTCTTTAACATATTACTCTTTTTTCTTTCTCAATGTCCCACCCTTATTATCTAAGGGATTTCCATATATTGGTCATCTAAAGTTGCTATTTGTTTTTTGTGTGGTAAAATATGCATAACATGAAATTTACCATTTTGACCATGTTCCACGCCCCCCCTCCCAATATTCAACCAATATTTATTAAGTGCTTACTCCATGATAGGCAATGTAGTGAGGGTGGGGATGAGTTCAAGCCTCAAGAGGACAATGGTGCTAGTTCCTGACTAATAGGTTGTCTCAGTCATTTTGCTTGTTTCATCCTGATTCTGTGTTTCATATTCTTTATTTAAGTCCTGAAAATTAATGTGGTATAAATTCTCAGGACTGGGTTCAGGCAGTCACTTGGTGATCAGATGGTTATAGGGCCACACAGTCCAGGAGTCAACAGCATTTCAAGATAGATAGAAATAAGTCATGGAAGAGACCAAAGTCACCAATTCACAAGACCAAGATAAGTCTTCGTTTGTGGTACTAATATTGACCCTAGGTTTACGCAATCTTTTTGCCCTTACAACTCCACCTTCTATGGCCAAACTCTGTGGACCACAGCAAGCTATGTTGATTTCTTTCTTTCTGTTTTTTTTTTTTGCTTGACCACTTTTAAGTGTGCAGTTCATTGGCTTTAAGTATATTCATGTCGTTTTGCAACCATTACCACAATCCATCTCTGAGCTTTTCATCATCCTAAATTAAAACTCTGTATTCATTAGACAGTAAAACCCCATTTCCCATCCCTCCCCAAGCCCCTAGTAACCAGTATTCTACTTTTTGTCACCATGAGTTTGACTACCTAAGGTACCTTATATAAGTGGAATCCCTTACAACTCCACCCTCTATGGCCAAACTCTGTGGACCACAGCAAGCTATGTTGATTTCTTTCTTCCTTTTTTTTTTTTGTTTTTTTGTTTTTTTTGTTTTTGCTTGACCACTTTTAAGTGTGCAGTTCATTGGCTTTAAGTATATTCATGTTGTTTTGCAACCATTACCACAATCCAACTCTGAGCTTTTCATCATCCTAAATTAAAACTCTGTATTCATTGGACAGTAAAACCCCATTTCCCATCCCTCCCCAAGCCCCTAGTAATCAGTATTCTACTTTTTGTCACCATGAGTTTGACTACCTAAGGTACCTTATATAAGTGGAATCATACTGCAGCTGTCCTTTGCTGTCTCTTATTTCACTTTGCATAATACCTTTAAGGCGTGTCAGTGTTGTAGCATGTGTTAGAATTTCCTTCCTTTTTAAGGCTGAATACTATCACATTGCTTGTATATACCACATTTTGTGGACCCATCACCTTAAGTTTGTGGTGTAGATAAAATGCTCATTACCATCCAATAGGCACTTATATGCACCTCTGGGTACTATTTGGTAACTTGATTCTTTTTATATTGTGAAATACTTGACCATTTGATGGAAGAAGGTTAAATATGATCCTTTCTAAAAAAAAAAAAAGAATGTTACTAGAAATAGCACTTCATCTAATGCCACTAATAGTAGTTTTAAGGTCAGCTAGGGGAGTAGCTTAGATTTTTAAAAGAAAAGCAAAGATGTTTTTATTTTATATCTTAAAGTTTCCTTTATTCTGTAAGTCATTGAAGTGGTGAGACACATCAAGCTGATGTTCCCCAGGCCAATAATGCTGAAAGATCCTTTGCATAGAAGAGGTGCAGAAGGTTGAACTTGTGAGTACTTCTTCCAGTGGCACCCTGCAGATTCTCTGTTACACACACATTTTAAAGTCTCTGAAAAGTTTTGCTGCTTAAAGAAAACAAAAACAAAAAACAGTAAGTCCCCATGCTTCATTTACTTTAGCCTTTTCCAAGCACATCTGAACTCAAAATAATTTTTCAGTCATTATTTTGGTAAAACTTCAACATGTTCTAGATTAAAACAGGTACAATCTTTAGAAGATAGCAAAAGTGAGAGCACCTGAAAAAGTGGGTCCTCTCAGAGCCTTGAGCTGAGTGGATCATGACACACAGACAAATAATTGCCCCCAATTTTTGCATAATTAAGACAAAGGCACTTAGATTCATAGTCAGCTAATTCATTTATTACTTGTTTTAAAAAAATTATTTTGTGTCCACATAAAGAACACTGAGAAAAAGATGTAGGAAACAGTATTTTTTGTCTACACTTTTGTGGATGAGATAGTAATGTTATTTAAATAAATTTATTTTAAAACATAAAATTTATTTAAATAAAAGTTGCTATATCAAGCTTTTCTCAGTCTTTTGACCTGTGAAGCAAAAAATAAAGAACTGAGTCTTAGCCAAACTTTCCTAAAGTGGTAGAGTCCATTAAAGGGAAGGAGGTGATAAGTTGAAGGAGATTATCAGAGCTGTGGGTGAAATATTAAGAGAGCTCACAGGAAAAAATGCATTTGAAAAAGAGGAAAGAGAACTTTTCAAAAATCAGTTTTATGTTTCTGTAGACCTCAAATGCCAATTACTAAGAACTTTATAATTTGATAAGTTTCTCATTGTTTTTAAACTCTGTTTTCTGAACTTTCTTGATTATGCACATTTAGCTTACTTTTAAGCAAGCAAGAGGGTTATTGAGGAATGGGGTGGGGGACAGGAAAATATATTCAGAAACTATATTTTAAGAATGAGAGTGTCCTTGCAATAAAAAGGAGTGGGCAGCAAGGTATAAGGAGAGCTGGGAGGCAAACAACCAACACACAAAATCAAGAGTAAATAAATTGTGAAGCTATTAAAGGTTTAAGAGGTAGTCCCCAAGGCGGACACTTGTTTCAGGTTAAGGCTTTGAATCTTAATTCAAAGATAGATGTCCTATAGGCAGCTGAGTTAATGTAGTCAGGTTTTCTGACCACGAGTCAGCATGCAGTGGATACTTGGTGTGTAAATGTTGGTCTTAGAACTCAATTACATTATTAGATGAAATAAAAAAGAATGACGTTGATCTTTACCAGGTGAAGTCATTCATAACAGAGTTAGAAAATACTCACTACTGGTAGTAAGCATGTAGATGATTTGAAAGGTGGAAAATACCATAAGAATAAAATGCCACCCAGTCATATTTAAAGCAAGCCACCTAGTTGAGTGACCCTTCACTGGCTTTATCTTGCAGGAGAGTTTCTCTGAGGTAAATGCCATTTAGAAAGAAATGCCAAGTCTTTTAGGTAATCAGAGGCACCCAGATAACTGTGACTCACAGACTGACTGTCAGTTCTGTCGTTGCTCAATCCTAGGTTCCTGGATTCTGTGAAGGGCATTGTTTATCAAACAAAATATTTCAGGCAACCACTAATTCATCAAACTGAGACAGTGGTTTTAAATTTACCTGATTTAGACTTGACTCATTTAGGCCCATAAATGAGTCCATTGGTAAGCCTGTCTATCCTCCTGATGTCACAGGCCTTGTGACAGGCCATGAAGCTGTCGAGGATACAAGCTGAAAATACGTGGAAGTCTGCACTGGAACGCTGAATCATCAGGCGTAGAAACTGATCCTGAACCAACTCAAACAAAAAAGAGGACGTTGGGATCTGTATGAGTTTTCTAGGGCTACCGTAACAAAGTGCCACAGATGAGGTGGTTTAACAGCTATTTATTTTCTCACAGTTCTGGAGGTTACAAGCCCAAGATCAAGGTGTCAGCAGTTTGGTTTTCCTTCTGGGGCCTCTCCTCAGCTTGCAGATGGCTGCATTATCTCTGCATCCTCGTGTGGTCTTTTCTTTGTACTTCTGAGCCCCTGCTGTCTCTCAGTGTATCCAAATTTCTTGTTCTTATAAAGACATCAGTCATACTAGATTAGGGCCCTCCATAACACCTTTATTTTAACTTAATTTCCTCTTTTAAAGTTCTATTATCAAACAGAGTCACTTTCTGAGGTACTGGGAGTTAGAGATTCAATTTGGGAGGAGGCACAATTCAGCTTCAAAATATGGTCATTGCTCAAATCTTCTGACTGGCAGGGCAAGAGCTTAACTGGGAAAATAAGAGCTCAAAAGTGGTCAAGATTCCTTTCCTCTAAATGCCATTCTCTCTCAGTCGGCTTCACCATTCTATGGCAAACAACCAACACACAAAATCAAGAGTAAATAAATTGTGAAGCTATTAAAGGTTTAAGAGGTAGTCCCCAAGGCGGACACTTGTTTCAGGTTAAGGCTTTGAATCTTAATTCAAAGATAGATGTCCTATAGGCAGCTGAGTTAATGCAGTCAGGTTTTCTGACCACGAGTCAGCATGCAGTGGATACTTGGTGTGTAAATGGTGGTCTTAGAACTCAATTACATTATTAGATGAAATAAAAAAGAATGACGTTGATCTTTACCAGGTGAAGTCATTCATAACAGAGTTAGAAAATACTCACTACTGGTAGTAAGCATGTAGATGATTTGAAAGGTGGAAAATACCATAAGAATAAAATGCCACCCAGTCATATTTAAAGCAAGCCACCTAGTTGAGTGACCCTTCACTGGCTTTATCTTGCAGGAGAGTTTCTCTGAGGTAAATGCCATTTAGAAAGAAATGCCAAGTCTTTTAGGTAATCAGAGGCACCCAGATAACTGTGACTCACAGACTGACTGTCAGTTCTGTCGTTGCTCAATCCTAGGTTCCTGGATTCTGTGAAGGGCATTGTTTATCAAACAAAATATTTCAGGCAACCACTAATTCATCAAACTGAGACAGTGGTTTTAAATTTACCTGATTTAGACTTGACTCATTTAGGCCCATAAATGAGTCCATTGGTAAGCCTGTCTATCCTCCTGATGTCACAGGCCTTGTGACAGGCCATGAAGCTGTCGAGGATATCTTTTAGGTAATCAGAGGCACCCAGATAACTGTGACTCACAGACTGACTGTCAGTTCTGTCGTTGCTCAATCCTAGGTTCCTGGATTCTGTGAAGGGCATTGTTTATCAAACAAAATATTTCAGGCAACCACTAATTCATCAAACTGAGACAGTGGTTTTAAATTTACCTGATTTAGACTTGACTCATTTAGGCCCATAAATGAGTCCATTGGTAAGCCTGTCTATCCTCCTGATGTCACAGGCCTTGTGACAGGCCATGAAGCTGTCGAGGATACAAGCTGAAAATACGTGGAAGTCTGCACTGGAACGCTGAATCATCAGGCGTAGAAACTGGTCCTGAACCAACTCAAACAAAAAAGAGGACGTTGGGATCTGTATGAGTTTTCTAGGGCTGCCGTAACCAAGTGCCACAGATGAGGTGGTTTAACAGCTATTTATTTTCTCACAGTTCTGGAGGTTACAAGTCCAAGATCAAGGTGTCGGCAGTTTGGTTTTCCTTCTGGGGCCTCTCCTCAGCTTGCAGATGGCTGCATTATCTCTGCATCCTCGTGTGGTCTTTTCTTTGTACTTCTGAGCCCCTGCTGTCTCTCAGTGTATCCAAATTTCTTGTTCTTATAAAGACATCAGTCATACTAGATTAGGGCCCTCCATAACACCTTTATTTTAACTTAATTTCCTCTTTTAAAGTTCTATTATCAAACAGAGTCACTTTCTGAGGTACTGGGAGTTAGAGACTCAATTTGGGAGGAGGCACAATTCAGCTTCAAAATATGGTCATTGCTCAAATCTTCTGACTGGCAGGGCAAGAGCTTAACTGGGAAAATAAGAGCTCAAAAGTGGTCAAGATTCCTTCCTCTAAATGCCATTCTCTCTCAGTCGGCTTCACCATTCTAGAAGTGCTTCTCCATAGGAGGGAACCACGGCCTCCAGCCTTGCTGACCTCTCATCTTTAGTGCATTATTAGGGAGAAAAGGAAATGCCTCTTCCCAGCTCGAGTTTGAAATATCCTGGGGAAAGCCACTGATTGATCTATCTTGCATCAGGTGGTTTTCCATGAACCGTTGTGGCCACAGCTGTGAGAACTTTGGTTCAAATTCAGCCAGAGCCCATGACCACCGGCTGATCAGTCACTGCAGATCAGTCACTGCAGCCAGGGAGACAGGATTTTACGAAGATAGTAGCCCTCATCGGGAACATAATTCAGGAAGAGGAGTCATTCTCCCAAAGTACCTTACCACAGGGGAAGTGAGATCCAAACAGGCACTCCAGTGTATCTTTGGGGGAGTCAAACATGTTTCAATGCAATGTCAAAAAGGACTCTGAATAGTGGTCTAAGGTAACTCTAATCTGGAAGAATGCAAAGCGTGCTAGGGCAGTACTTGGTAGGAGCACCCAACAGGGTTTTGAGGAATCAGTACAGACAATGACCTTAAAATTCCCAGGAGGAGAAGGCTCACCAAGTGGACTGAGGCATACAGAAGAAACGCAAAGTGTTGTGTGGGGAGTTTAGGGAGCTTGTAGATATTTCACCATGGTGTAGTGAAATGTAAAAGTTGAGACTAGAGAGTTCATGTCTTAAGAACAGGCAGTTTGAAAGGCCCACAGTGGATCCAAAGTGATTCTATGTGTCTTACCGTTGTCCCAATGAAACAACAAAGCTTAGAATTTCCATTAAGATAAAGGTATGAAGAAGAAAAGGGAGGAGGTAAAATAATTTGGTTTGGTTTTTCTTATAAAGCTTAACATTCCCCATCTAGAAACACTAGTTTGGGCTGTGACTCTGGACTGGGAACATCCCTTCTTTGGTTCACAGTTTACTGATTTATTTCAAGTGAAAGGATTATTCTTGTATGAATTGTTAAATCCTGCCAATGAGCTGGTTGCTCTACCTTTCTATCCAACAAATGTATATTTGAATGCTGATTGTCAGCTTCAACTGGCCTTAGTGCTGACCTGTTTTAAGAAGGTAAGTGCCAGAAGCCCAGACACAGCTTCTCAGAAGAGATGTGGTCTCTCTCTCTCTCTCCCTCTTTTTCTCCCTCTTGGTTGTGCTGTGTACCTTGGAGGATCTTAGTTCCCTGACTGGGGACCGAACCCAGATTTTCAGCAGTGAAAGAAGAGTCCTGAGCACTGGATAGCTAGGGAATTCCCCTGATCTCAGTTATGGAATGCAAAGATCTGTATTTGGCCTGGGTTTTGTCTATGAAAGACTGCAGACAAATAATCAAGGCTTAATGTAAACAACAGATTATTAGTGCCAAGTCACTGTACTTTCACAAACTAACATGTGAAAGATACAAAATTCTGATTACACTCAGAGCAAGGGCATTTGAACTGCAGTGGTGAGAAAAAGCTCACAGAATGGTGGGATTTCACCTGGGCTGTAAGGATGGTTATGAGTAACATAGACAAAGACAGGGGGTGAGGTCATCAAGAATGGGGATTGGGCATCAGCTGGAGGGGGACTGTGAGCAAGGGAGGAGAGGTGGGAAAGGGCAGTGTTTATCCCAGAGGCACTCAGGCCTGCAAAGGGCACCCCTGCCTTTCTGGATAGCACTTCACACTATCTCTGGAATATTCTAGATTATTTTTATCCTATTGCTTGACAGTGTATATTATCTTCTGGAGATCAACCTCCTCAGAGTTGGTCTTATACACGGGAAGCAGACGCTTATGGAGCTTAAATAGTGCAGATGGTCTCCCCATCTGTCTGCCCCCGAATTCCCCAATGATACTCAGCTAACATCACTGAAAACCCTTTCCTCCCCTCTCAGTCCCACAGAGGGCCTCAGCCACCCCATCAAGGCTGCACTGCATGAGGAATACCTGAGGGCTGCCATCTCTGCCATCACCCTCCCATCACTGACAACCCTGGCCACTTGACTACAGGCTCATAGTGCCAATACTCTTATAGTTATCCTTCAGTTTAACTCTTTCAATGACCCTATGCAGTGGGTTTTATATTATTATCTCCATTTTACCAAATGACAAAAATAACATTTAAAGATGTTTAGTGACCAGCCTACAGTCACAAAGGTGGTAAGTGATGGAGCTGGAACTTAGAGCCTGGCCTCTGACTGCAGGGAGCTCACAATCACTGTGTGAGTGTGTGTGTGTGTGTGTGGAGGGGGGGTGTGTCAACAAAGGACAGGAGTTCAGGATGAGAAACAGCCCTACTATGGGTAGTATTTGCCATTACACAGAATATCCAAGTCCTCAGTAAGTGATCCCTGCTCTGTCTTCCTTAATGGAGTATTTGGTTGATGACTGTGCTGGGGCAGACTCTAGATATTGAAAGATTTGGGAGTAGGGTTGGGCTCTAAATAAAATATAGAATTTTGCTAAATAAACGAGAAAGAAAATAGTTCAAGTGTAGAATTCCCATGGAACAATTAAGGATGTGGACATTACAGTGGAAAGATGAAGCTAGACCATGGGTGGAGGGACACAGGAGCACTGAGGAGGAGCATGGCTTTGGAGGCAGGTAGAGCTGGGTTCCAACCTTGGCCTGACTAAGTCCATGAGCAAGTTACAGGTTCTTCTGAACCTTAGTTTCATCTGTGAAATGATGCCATGAGAAGGGTAACAGTGAAGACTATTCTTTTAAAAACATATTAAATTGTGCAAAGAGTCAGACATGACTTAGCAACTGAACAACAACAAAATTCTGCAGCAGTGCCAAGCAAAGAGAAGATTTTTCAATAAATGGTTAAGTCTACGTTTTAATTGGTTTTATAACTGAGGAGTGAAATTCTGTCCAGCTTCCTAGGCAGCTGGGAAGTGATCAGGCCTACCTACAAATTTCCACTTACCATTTATTAATAATTGATCCACCTTCCTCTTTTGTCAGTTTACCTGTGCACTTATTTCACTGGTGAACACTTACCTAACCCCTACCGTATATCAAGCACTGTGGAGCAAAAACAAATGAAAGAAGACCCGTGATGGATATCTTATTTTTCAGCACATTTGTATGCATGTGGCTTGTCTCCCATCTAGAAAACAAGGAAAGAAAAAGTTTGAACACTTGGGAAAAGCAAACACAGTCAGAAATTTGGGTGCTGGTAGATGGACAGTCAGAAGGAAACTCAGGCTGAGGTAGGTTCTTCTTGTTTCCAACAGTTTTCATGGTGTGTGTGTGTATGTTTGTGTGTGTATGTTACCGGTCCCTTGATTAGGCTTCCATGTTATGTCTCCACTAGGAATCCTTACATGGGAGGCAGCCACTCTCTTTCCCACTGACCAGTGGGGACAGAGATGCCTCCTCAAAGCTCCCAGAAGGTCTCTGAAGCTAAGCCAGCCCTGAGGTCCAGAGACAGATCATCAGCAGTGATCAGAGCCTGAGGCTGGGCTTTGGAGGCTGGCAGACCCCCCAAGACTCTTGGGCTCTTCTGCGTTGGAGTCAAGCTCCATGGGGCAGCTCTGAGGAAACAGGGTCTTTGTGAAATGCCCCTTTGATGAGGAGCATAACATAAAAACAAAGTGCTATTAAGACAGCTTCTGAGGAGCCACTTCAATCCATTTGGGCACCTTTGATTTTATTCTCCAGTTGCTTTCCTTCTTTAAAGAAATTTAATAAGAGCATGTTTTCATCTGGCCTCATGGGAGTAATTCATTTATTTAAAGTAATAATTAAGTTTCAGTATAATCCTTGGTTCCCAGAGAGGGAGGGGACTCTGAAGGATTTATTTTTCCCATCCTTGAAGTGCAGGGAGACCATGCAGCTGCCGTGGGGAGTAGTGATGTCCTGGAACCCACTGCCATGGCAATGAGCAAAGTGCCAAGGGGTCACAGGCAAGCAGGGGCATGGAAAACACTCTCACAGCTCTCTTCTTTCCTTCTCTCTGCCTCAAGTCCCTCCTTCAAAGAAACCAAGGGGTAGTCAATCCAATCACACTAGGACCACAGCCTTGTCTAACTCATTGAAACCAAGCCATGCCTATGGGGCAACCCAAGACAGGCAGGTCATGGTGGAGAGGGCTGACAGAATGTGGTCCACTGGAGAAGGGAATGGCAACCCACTTCAGCATTCTTGCCTTGAGAAAAGACAAAATGATAGGATACCAAAAGAGGAACTCCCCAGGTCACTAGGTGCCCAACATGCTACTGGAGATCAGTGGAGAAATAACTCCAGAAAGAATGAAGGGATGGAGTCAAAGCAAAAACAATACCCAGCTGTGCATGTGACTGGTGATAGAAACAAGATCCAATGAAGAGTTGACTCATTGGAAAAGACTCTGATGCTGGGAGGGATTGGGGGCAGGAGGGGAAGGGGACGACCAAGGATGAGATGGCTGGATGGCATCACGGACTCAATGGACGTGAGTCTGAGTGAACTCCGAGAGATGGTGATGAACAGGGAGGCCTGGCGTGCTGCGATTCATGGGGTCACAAAGAGGCAAACAGGACTGAGTGACTGAACTGAACTGAACTGAACTGAAACTATGATGAGGCCCCAGGTCAGCAGAGGAAACCAAGTAGCATCACAGCCAAGTCCAACTCAGGCTCCAGAATGGATGCCCATGAGGAGCAGGCCAGGGAAGGTGGGTCTTTTCAGAGTCAGATGTGGGGCTCTGGGGACTATAGAGGAGTGGGCTCAGCTGTGGGACACAGGAAGGGTTCGGAAATCTCAGTCTCCAGTGGGTACTGGGGAAGGATGATAGCATCTCTACCAGGAAAGCCAGGGTTATTTGACTATCTGCCAGCCAGTATTTTAAGTATTTTATACGCATTATCTCATTTAACATGTACATGAAGCACATACCAGTGTAATTCCCACATTATGGATGAGCAAAATGAAGCTTTTGGCAGTTAGATAACTTGTCTAATGTCATGCAGCTAGTCAGTGATAGACCAGGATCTGAAACTGGTTGGCTCCAGATCCCAAGTTTGTAACCACTATATGCACTGCCTCTCAGGCTGGATTGATTAGGGAAGGCTGATGGGAGTAGTGATAACAGTTGAGATTACTTTTGATTGCAAGCAATAAAAATCTGAGTTATGGTGACTTAAGTAAACAGGAGTTGATTTTTCTCTCCTAATGAGAGTCTGAAGCTAGGCAGCTGCTGGTGCTCAGTCAAACGCCATGGGCGAGGGAACTGTTCCTTTACCCTTTCTACATACACCTTCTACTTTCTACCTTTTCTTCCCAAGAAAGCCATACACATCCAGACATCACATCTGTATTCAAGGCAGGAAGACAGAAAGAAGAAAGCTTGGTGCTATCACTACCTGTTTTCATCCAGTGGGGAAGAAAATGCTTTTCAGGACCAACCTCGCCCCAATAAAAACAGACTTCTTAGGATGCACAGATGAGAAAGGAGTCATATGACCTTCCCTAGCTGGAAGGAAGGCTAAGGAAAGAAGAATTTGTCTCTCTGCTTTCTACATGGGAAGGACAGTAATGGCTTTATGCAGTTGTTCCATAGCTTAAATGTAACTTGATCATTGGACAGTAAGAGAGGCAGGGAAATCCAAGTGCCAGAGAGGAAGGTGCAAATATAAAGATGGTGAGGTCGGGCCAGGTCTGGATCCCAGTTTGCGTGGCGAACTGGTGGGGGCACAGATTGGAAAGCCAGCTGGGGCTTACATTACGGTTGAGTTTAGGCATCCACTCTAAAAGCCACCTTCATCTTTTCAGGCACGAACTATTGCTTCCATGCTCCTGTCAGCCACATTCTCTTGCTTTAACAAGACACATCTGTTAATTACTTTAATTTGATAAATTTCAGACTTGCCCCCAAGGCTTGGGGATGGATTAGGCAGTAGGAGAAAGGGCTCTAGGTTCCTATATGAAGAGACCCTTTTGTGCTTCATTTAAAATAGATTGTATCACTTAAAATAGATAGTGGAAAAATTCTTCCTGTTCTACTTTCATTTTTTTTCATTGAGAATGTCCCTTCTACACAACACGAGCAAATGGTTAGAGGGAAAAAGAATAAAAGACAATGACAATAGGGTTTGTGTTAGGTGAGAGGATATGAGGTGATTTTTATTGCAACATTTTCTTTGAAGTTGGCTTGTATTTTGGTAAAAAGGAAAGTATTTAAGGTCACTGAAAAAGACTATATAGTCGAGTTACCGTGTTCTTGCCTGGAGAATCCCAGGGATGGGGGAGCCTGGTGGGCTGCTGTCTGTGGGGTCGCACAGAGTCGGACACGACTGAAGCAAGTTAGCAGCAGCAGCAGCATGATGGTGCTTTAGCAGAGAAATGTGATTGTCGGAGCCTTTCCTAGAGGCTGTCACCACAGGCCTGGGCGCACCCTCCCTGGGCTGTACATGTATGTGGACGCCCTTTCTCCGCTCCCTGCCACCAGGAGAGGCTCTCTGTGGCTTTTGCATTCTTCCCCTCACCGGAACTATTCTAGAGTCTTGGTGATTTAGAGCTCATGCCCAGGGCACTGCCAGAAACTCAGGACTTGGGCCGTCAGGGCCTCTCTTTTCATTTCACTGCCAGTTTATTTTATTGACGTCCGGATGCTCCGGCCTTGACCGCACGCTCCCAGAGTGGGTACAGCCGCTTCTTCCGCCGCAGCTTCTTGGTTTTCAGGTTCTCTTCCTGCTTGTTGATTGGCGCCGCATGGTCTGTGTTTCTTGGGCTGCAGTTGCAGAGGCTTGTACTTCTTGTCCTTAGAGACTTTCCTGAGGTCCCTTTTCCGAGTCTGGTTAATGACAGTGAGCACACAGGCGATGGATCTGCGAACAACTCAGATCTTGGAAAGTTTGGAAGCCTGGGGCGCTTAGGACAGCGCTACCTTCAAGTCCTCCAGCTGTTCCAGCAGCTCATTCTTGCTGCGAAGGCTTCAAGCGTTCTCTTGCCTCCACCGCCTTCTCAGAGGGAAAGCCTTCAGCGTCCCTCTTGGAAGAGGATTTCCTCTTCCAAGGGTCTCCCCCTTCTCCTCCCCTTTTCCCACCTGCAGAATAACTACAAGTCCAGAGTGTCTCTCACGGGGTCTCCTGTTGAGTTCTTTCCTGGCATCAAGCTGCCTTTTGCTTTAATTGCACCCTGATGTAAAACACTTCCCTTCACCATTTTCCAAGAGAAAGCTAATGGCGTTGAGTTCTCTGTAAGCTCAGGACATGGACAGACGCTTTAGGGAGACACCTCAGGACGTACAGCCTAGCTCTGGCTGCCTCACCTTGCCTACGCTTCTCAGGCCCGACACCTTCCAGCGCCAGCACTCTTGTCACGTGACTGTCATTGGTCATGGTGGTCATGCCGCCCCCGAGTGTGTGGCTCAGTCCACCTCTCCAGTGGTTTCTGCGGCTGAGAGCAGACCGGGTGGGCCTGCTGGCCGGCCTTCTGCACCACACACTTCCCCTCACCACCATCCCCACGTCCCCCAGGGCAGAAATCACAGTAACTGCTGAAACCTGGTGTCCGGAGACCCTTGCCAGTTTTTAGTGAGACTGTTTGATTTGGCATGCACATGTTTCCCGGGCGTCTACTTTGTTCATTATTGGCCTGCAGTCTTTGCAGAAAGCAGACAAAGCATAAACTTTAATAAGTGAAGCTCAAGAAGGCATGACTTGACCCATTCATTCATTTATCAATTTCTTCTCAAAGAAGCCCCTGTGCTGGGTTAGGGCCCGGGTAGGTGCCGGGGATACATGCAAACAGAAGCCAGTTTCTGCCTTCCAGAGGATTACAAGTCAGGAGTTAATAACTAAGGAGTCAAATGTTGGGGAAAAAATTCAGAACTGGAGATGTGAATAATCGATACACTCTCCTTAGAGTCAAGCTAGCAATTTTCCCCATAGGTTAGGCTTTTTCAAAATAAACGCTACCCCCTTCACCACCCCCGCCCCCTCCAGCCTTCCAACTCTTGCTTTCTTGGTGGATGAAGTGAAGCTAAGTAAGTTTTCCATGTCACTTCACAGAGAAACTTTCTCCAGCTTTCATCCAGCGACAGATGAGAACCCTTACTAGCAGGGCCAGAGCGTCATGGTTTGTTTTGAACCCACTTTACAGCCTGTGTCCACCGATGCAGCCTCTGGCACTGGCCATGAGGTCAACTCTTTACCTTCCTTCAAGCACAGAGGTGTTCCCACATTATTGTTCACATCACTTCCTCTACATGGTGGTCTCTCTAGCTTCTTCACTCAAAATTCTACTCACCAGTTCAAGATCAAGCATGATCCAATCTAAGACAGGAAGATGTTGCTGGTTTCCCAGGTGGGATTCATCATTCCAGTCTATGAATTGAACATGGATTTGTATGTTTGCTGGATAAATTTGGGCAAGTTAGGTAATATTCCTATACCTCAATCTCCCCATCTGAAAAATGAGATTAATAGTAAGACATATTTCAAGTATCATATGATTGATATTAAATGCTATTTAAGGGCTATCATCAAAATCATCACCATTATCATTAATATGATAGATTTGTCTCACTCTTGAAGAATTAATCCTGGATATCCCTAGATTGTTGTGATTTCTCCCCTTGTTCCTCCTGTGTTATTTCATGAGATTTGAATTTGTTTTTTTATTGCTGATCTAAAAGATTAACACAAACTTAATGACTTAAACAACACAAATTTATTATCTTACAGTTGTGCATGTCAGAAGTCCAACACAGACCAAAATCAAGGTGTTGGCAGAGCTGTGTTTCTTCTGTAGGCTCAAAGAGGGAATTTGTTTTCTTGTTTTTTCCAGCTTCTGAACACAGCCATCTGTGTTCTTTGGCTTATGGATCTTTTTTCCAGCTTCAAAGCCAGTAACACAACTACCAGCCCAACCATCCTCCTGTGGTCACACCTATGACCACAGCCAGGAAAGGGGCTCCAGTTTTGAGGAGCTGTGTGATTACATTATGCTCTCCCAAGTCAGCTAATCCAGAAAGCTTCCCATCTCAGGGCCCTTAACCTAATCACATTTGCAACACTCCTTTATCCAATGTGGCATATTCACAGGTTATGGGGATTAGGATGTGGTTGTCTTTGGGGACCATTATTTGGCTTGCCACAAGAGCCTTGAGGATAGATCTTCTCTTTTCCCCCAGCTACTCCTTATGGGGCCTGGCATATGAAAAGCTTTTAAGAAATGTAGCTGAACTGAATCCAGTTCTCACAGAGTGTCAGGGCAGGGAGACTCAAAGAGAATTTTGAAGAGTGTGTTGTTTTCCAGAAAATATTTTTTCTAATATTATTTGTACAAATTATTGGAATGAATGGTGATGTGTTAATACCTCAGGCGGGGGGAAAAATACCTTTTCTGAGCTCAGTTTGCAATTATGTTAAATATTTTAACAACAACAAAGCTAAATGTATTAGCAGGAGTCCCAAAGCCCAGTGTCTCACAGTCCCTATGCAGCCTGTGGGAACACCATGGGGTAAAATGGCATTACTATCCAAGCTTTACAGACCAAAGTACAGAGAATTTCATCTTCCATGGTGACAGGATAGCCAAGTAATAAAATCTTGGCATCCTGATGATCAAGTTCAGGCTTTTTCAGGTGGTAACCCTAAAATTCCTTTCTTATCTCCCAGCCAGGATACTCTCATTTTTCCTTTCTCATCACTTAAAATATGTCCAAATTATTGTCTTCATACTGTCTTCTGTGTTTTCATTTAGAATGGCCATAAGGCAAATGACATAAGCAAAAGGCAGAAGCAGGAGC
>SJYC01099397.1:0-124694 GCA_006408675.1 Madoqua kirkii
AAGCAGGAGCAGTGAAGGCAAGTGGGTGGTGGGGTGGGGGGGGTGAGGGGGGGAGGTCTGTGTCGAGTGGTGTTAATACATACCTCAGCTACACACTGCTATAAGGTACTCATGAGGAATCAGGCCATTCGCTCAGTAAGTAGCTATTGAGCATCTGTGAGTACTGTGGACATCCCAGTGACTATCCAGGGCACAGCCCCTACCCTTGTAGAGTGTTTAGAGTGTGAAAGTGAAAACAGTCTTTCAAATAAGCAACCACATGTGTCAAGAGTTTTACCAAAGAACAAATATAAACTGCTCTGAGAAGAGACAACAGACAAAGCTGGAAGCTTTTCACACAACACCTTGAGAACTAGGCTAAAGGATTTCAACTAAGAGCCCACTGCAGTAGTAAAAACACAAAATGACAAGAGCTTGAAGCAGGGTTGACTCTGGGAGCAGAAAAAGATCAACTAGATCATGATAGTAACATACCTCAACCCATTGTTCTAATTCTTCGACATTCCAGTGACTATTTAGAAATGGGAAAGAACTAACCAGGCTGGATTCTAGCCTTGAAGATCCATTTATCAAACCAGGGTACACCTGGCTACATCATACACAATCTCCTTGTGAACCAACTCAAGAAACTAGAAATACATTGTGGGTTGTTACTTTTAAAAATCTGCTACATATTTGGCCTAATTGATTTAGTCACTAAGGGCTTTAAAGAGCAGCCAGCCGTCTCCAGGCCGGGTGTCACAGGAGTGCTATTAAGCAAGTGTGTGCCCCTTCAGAGGCACACCCTGCAAACCACAAAGGATAATATGATTAAAATATCATCAAGCTCTATGGAACAGGATATTGGACATATATCAGTTCAGAAAGAGATCTGTGAAGGGAGAGGTTATATATTGACTTCTTATATCCCAATTTTTCTGCAACATAAAATGCTTACAAGAGATTTTGCCTATTCAAAATGTGTTCTTTTAAGGCAAACATTTTCTTCTTGTAATTGTCTTTGAAATTGCTAGAAATAATGGTTTTCTAAGTTTCTGTCTACTTTTTCCACAACTTTCCAGCACTAACAGTGATCTGACAACGGAACCTGCATGTTTGAATGACAGGGAGGGTATGTCCCTGAAGGGACTCACACAGACCCTGAATGACCATCTTTCTGCTACATCGTAGAAAATGAAGTCACTCAGTCTTGTCTGACTCTTTGCGACCCCATGGGCTGTAGCCCACCAGGCTTCTCAGTCCATGGGATTTTCCAGGCGATAGCCCTGAAGTGGATTGCCATTTCCTTCTCCAGGGGATCTTCCCAACCCAGGGATAGAACCCGGGTCTCCCACATTGTAGACAGGCGCTTTATCATCTGGGCCACCAGAGAAGTCATAGGAGGGGTTCCTGTACTGCCTAGGAGATTCTACAACTTGACTTTTCAAGATCAGCTTTCTCCGAATCTAAACTCACTGGCTAACAGAAGCTTAATATTGAAATACTGTCTTGTTCACAATGAAATGGGCCCCACAAACTAAGCTCGTGTTTTACAGGCAATGTGATTCTTTGACCCTGATGAATGGCCCTTTTTCTCCTGCTGTTGATGAAGGTTCAACATGGGAGTCAAAGCACCCAAGAGCATCAGAAGAATCCAAACTCAAGACTCCCGAAGTTCATGGTCTTGTTTAGGATCCCTCCTGTCTGTCATGGAAATGTTGATGAGGAAAGAACCATCTATGTGACTCTGAAAAGGAAAAAAAACCTTAGGCCGTGATGGGGTCATGTTTGGCATGACTCAAATTCATGATTTCCTTTGGCTCGCTGGGTTGATTTTCGTCAGTGCCTTTTAGATTTATTGTTTTTATATTTCTGGGTTGTTTTCCAGGTGCTTTTCACTTTCCATTCCACTCACTACCCCCACCCAAGATATTTGCCAGTATTCATGGTGCCTTCATGTAGAAAGTGAAATATTTCTTATCTCTACACTGGCCTTTGCTTTTTTGGAGCAAGGGGTGATTTTAGGTGATTTTATCTATCAGAAAAGTGAGAAGTTAGCTCACATAGAAGAATGTAGGCCTAGTATTAGATGAAGAGAAGCCATCTGAGCTACTCGTTTTCTGGACTGCTTGTGGTCTTCCAGGCTTTATCATAGGTAATGTCTTCATATTAGACCTCCAGTCAGAGTCAGTTATTCTCCCTGCTTGAGAAATTAGGAAAAATTAAATGCTAATTACTAAATTCCTTCATCTGCCTAACATCGTCAGGTTATTCAAGAAGCTCAATGGAAATATACATGCAACTCAGGGCTGAGGGTCTGGGCCACAGCCACTAAAGATTGCTGCATCTCCAGAGGGCTCCTGTCAGACTTTTTAGGTAGGGCGGCATCCTCTGCTATGTAAGATGTGAGCAAATTTTGGAAGATTACCATTTATCTATGACTGTATATACTTCTCTGGTAGCTCAGATGGTTAAGCGTCTGTCTACACTGCGGGAGTATATAATCTTAGAGTGTTCAAACACTGTTTCAGTGGGTTTGCATACTGGGCATCTTTAAGTCATCTTCTAAGTCTTGCTCATACAAGGCATTCTATGACTAAAAAGAAAAATTGGCAAACTACTGATTTTAGTTGCATTCTCTCATTTCACATTTAGGAAACTGAATCTCAGAGTGGTTAAGTGGCTTCTAAAATATACAGAGTTTTGGAGGAAAAGCTAAGGAAACAGCAATTATTTAAGTGGGAGATGGATATTATAAATTAGAAACATTGTCCCTGTGATTATTTTTATCTGTCATTACATTCTTTTGGTTTCCCCTCTGTGTTTGCACCACAAATCAAGTATGCTCTGTCCCCAAACTTCCTTGGCTAACCAATTTTTATTCTCTACTTGCCTAGAAGTCAATTCAGAGTTTCTAGAACCAAACTCTATTTTTTATAGAAATAATCATTTTTATAGCAATTCTTATTCTTTATTATCAAGGTTTTTTTTTTTCTTTTTAAGATTCATGTTTTTATCCCATATCTTATTTGATCCTCACAAATAAGTAAGATAGATGAAGCAGGTCAATTTGTAAAGCACATTGTATACATACCAATATATCCATAAAAGTGAACTTATTTTTCAACAGAATTTATCTGCTATTTCATTTTATAGGTGGCACAGAAAGTCACTTTGGAACCTTTTAAATTTGCCTCTTTCCTGAATTTTCCCTCCTAATTAGGAAAATATAAGATATGCACTCTTTCCACATCCTGTTGTATGCTTAGCTGTAGAAGATCTGAGTCTGCATAGATGCCAAGACTTCCCCTGGGAGGCAAGAGAGACTAATAACTTAAATATCCCCTTTCAGATCATCTATGGCAGCTTGGAATGGGTCAGGTGATATCCGAAGGTGAGAAAGAACTTAAAACATCTGGAACTGTTAGTCTGTTCTCAACCCCAGGGCCTAGAAATCTGGGGAAGAGTCCAGAAATAGGGCTCCTGGGCATGGGCGTGTAACCACCAATGGCTGTAACTAAGGGGGCATATACGAGGAGACCCACTGCAACCTACAACAGGGTCTGGACCAGAAAAGGCATCATCTCAGCTATAAAAAGAACACAAAAGATTGTGTGGTGTGGAACCCTTTTCATGGCAACACCTGTGGCAATAGTAGAAATAAAGGCGATTCAACTGGGGACCCATTAGTGGACACATCAGGCTCCCTGGTTCTCTCCAGACACTTAGAGGGAAGACTGATCCCATTGGCAGAAGCTCTTGGGTAATTCAAGAAGAAGACTCAAGAGGGAGCTACTAGGCTCCCTGCTAACCCACACATGCAGGATCCCCATGACGGTGTCTTGGATTACCTGTAGATGATGTATGGATAAGGGGAGGTATAGGTTCTAGGTAGGGAGAGTTTTAGGAATTTACCAAGGTCACTGGCAGCCCAGGGCTCCTTTCCCAGCAGTTCCTGGCTCTTTGGACAGCATAGTGCACTCTACTCACTTCTAATAACTCTGCCTAACCACGCTTCCCATTTCTCATGCCTTTGAGTGGAAATGTGACCTTGGAGTGGTGGCAAATCGTAAATCCTCTGAGTCTTTTTCCTGCCCATGAGTTGGCTGTTTCCCATCTAATTTTTCATACTGTTAGGGAGAGTTCTCGGAAAGCATTAGATGCATCATCTAAGGGCCCTTAAGCACAGCCCTGGAATGCTGAGAACTCTAGTCCTGCTGGTGGGAGTCTGGAGACAAGATAATTCTCCATCTCTAGCCCCTTTCTGGAGAGGCTGATACCAAGACCCAGGGCACCTTAAGGCTTCAGCAGAGTCTGCGGGGCCCCCAGAAGGGCATTGTCCTGGCTCCTGCAGACCTCTGTTGTAGTTATTAGTATGCATGATAATGACAGTTTACTTCTTTTCCCTTGAAGATAGCTTTTAAATTTGCTCTGTTGGCCTCTTGATGAAATAGCTTCATGCATATTAATGGCTTCTTTTATTTACTGAGCAGCACCATTAAGCACTTTGAAATACCAGATTCCACCCAAGGTCTCCAGGGAGACAAGCCAATATCTCTAGACTTACTGGGTGAATGGGAAACTGAGGAAACAAAAAACATCCTGAAAATAACACAGAAAGCCCCTTGACCACAGATGCTGTCTGTCTAGCAGGTGGTTGTGGACTTGACTGAGTAACACTGTGCTGGGCTTCCTGCACGTCCATCCATTCTTACAGCAGGCTTCTACTGAGCACTTGCTTTGTGTATAGCACCGTGTGGGGCACTGAGCAGCAAGGAAGGTGAATATAATTTTAAAGCTCAAGATGTACCTGTTTTCTATTCAAGAAAACCTGAAGGAGAGGTTAGAGTGGAGAAAACAGTATCTGAAATTAAGCTGGCACCACTGCTGCAGAATTTAAGGGGTTGCTACACCTAACTGCACAGGCTTCTTGACCTAATAACAGCACATCCAGGAGTGTGGCCATTGATAAAAAACAAGTTAGATATAGATAACTTGGGAAGTATGTCCATGCTATAGCATTAAAAGGAAGATGGCTAACGATTTCATGTTTATTAACTGTGTGTGTATGTTTATGAGTTTATATGCATATATGGCGCATGTAGACAAACAGGTCAGAGAAGGCAATGGCACCCCACTCCAGTACTCTTGCCTGGAAAATCACGTGGACGGAGGAGCCTAGTAGGCTACAGTCCATGGGGTCACTGAGTTGGACACGGCTGAGTGACTTCACTTTCACTTTTCACTTTCATGCATTGGAGAAGGAAATGGCAACCCACTCCAGTGTTCTTGCCTGGAGAATCCCAGGGACGAGGGAACCTGGTAGGCTGCTGTCTATGGGGTCACACAGTCAGACACGACTGAAGTGACTTAGCAGCAGCAGCAGCAGACAGGTGGAGGCAGATAGATGATAAATAGAAGATCAGTAAGAGAAAGAAAGAGTGAGCACAAGAGAGAGGAAACTAGAACTTAGGAAGAATTCATGTGCCACTGATGACAATGTGAGGGGAGGAGTGAAAGGGCCACATTATTGGTTTTTTATTTCGCATAGTATTTTAAAAGTCATATTAGAAATGATCTTTTTTTGTGTTTCAGCATTTTTAAAATAAAATGTTCAAAAGTAAATACATAAAAGATGTAGTCCCCACCCTCAAGGACCTTACACCCCGAAAGAGCAGATAAACAAGCATTAACTGCATTATCAGAATACGGGCACTGCAAGTACATGGGAAGTGTTTACTTGATAAAGAGGACACATGTTGAAAGAAATTTTCCCACGGGGAGTATTGACCAAGAGCTTGCTTCTTTCATCACCACCAGAGCAGTAGGTGCTAGTGAATGGCCTCTTTGGGCTCTGGGGTGGTGAGGATGCACAAACCAGCCTGGATCCTCCCTAGGAAAGGAAGTGTTGAACCGGCCCTCTCAAGGTCCCTGTTCCAATCCGACTACCACTGCCTATCTGTCCAGAAGGGGTTCTGTAGGTGCTGAGGGCTGACTCAAGGAAAGATATAGGTAGCTTTGCTGATTTAAATTTCCCCTGGAACTTTGAGTTTACCCGACATGAGTCATGACCCAATCACAGGTAACATAACTGAAACCAATTTTGTATGTAAGCTCCTACGAGAGGACCCTGATGGTAGCAAGCTGGTCACTGTCGCTCAGGATGGGCTGCCTGCTCGTATCCTTCTGTGTGGTGGCTCCTACAGCTGTTGATGGAAACCATGCCCTTCTTAGTAAAGGTTCTAAGGAGGAAACACACGTGGAGGGAAGGAGGGTACGGAGGGTGCCTCATTCTGACAAGAAAACCTAGGATGGCTTCACTGGGTAGGAAACATGGTAATTACTGAAGGATGGATTCTGATTAGCAGAGAAAGTAGAAAGGATTTCTACAGGAAAAAATGGAGACGAATTCAGTATCAAAACAGGAGTTAGCACTTAAATAGTGCCTATATGTATACAGAATTAATTAATCCAGTGAGATTAGTGTTACTATTATATCCATATTGCAGATGAGGAAATTGAGGAACAGAAAAGTTACTTTCCTAGCGTCCCAGAAGGAATAAGTGGTATGGCTGAGAATCAAACCAAGGGCATCTAGCCAGTTCTTGACCTCTCAAAACCTTCTTGTAAACTGACAAATACTCTTGCTGTTCAGTCATGTCCAACTCTTTGTGACCCTGTGGACTGCAGGACGCCAGCATTCCCCGTCCTCACTACCTCTCAGAGTTTGCTCAAACTCATGTCCATTGAGTCAGTGAGGAGTGGTGGGAAACACTAGAGGTAAAAAAAGTGCTGACGCACACATCAGCTGCTCCTACATAGCTGGGACAGAGGCAGTAACTGCGGGCGGTGAGAGGGGACTGCACCCTTAAATTCTAGGAAAAGGGCTGGAAACTTCCTCTGAGGGGGCAGGGGGCCACCAGACAGGTTTTTGGAATAAAACACCTGCTCTGAAATATAATGTCTTAGAAAAAGACCTCTAGTGAGGATAGGAGAGGGAAGGGACTGGAGAGATGGAGGAGGTCATGAGGTAGAGATTCTGGGGGCTTGAGTTGGAGTCATCACAATTGGGAAGACAGTGGGAGACCTCGGTGGGTGAGAAACAGCCTTCCATGTGTTTCTGCCTCCTGGCCAGACCCTGGTAGGAAATGAATAGTGAAGCTTGGTGTGCAGCCCAAGAACAGGTAACAATCAACCAGTAGCAGCAATGTCTTCAAGCAGTCCTTTGGCCTCCTTCAGACTTCAAATAGCTTACTTAATTTTAAAATAATTCCGCCTCAACAGCCCCCTCCTTTCCTCCAACTTTGAAGCTAGAAGACGGTTCTCTTCTAAAAGCAGTATTTCAGAGTACCTCATGGCAAAGCCAAGCCAAAACAATCAACAGAGCTCCAGCTATTCTTGGTCCAGGTTTGAGGGAAGCAGCTTAGACAATTTCCTGAGGGGGGTTTGTAAGCAGATGATGCCAAGCCCAGACCCAGTTTGCTTTGCTCCATTTGTAATGTCCTCACACTGTAAATCGCAAACATTACAGCCGGGCACTCTCTTTATGGCATACTTTCATCCTGAAATGTTCCCGTGCTACATTTTCATGTAACTTATGCACCGCGAATGTTGTAAAAACTGCCGTAAAAGTCAATATAAATGCAATAATGTCACGTCAGTCAAAGGCAGCAGGGCAGCCCTTTGAGCAAACAATTGGGAAACTAGAGGGAAAACTCAATTGCTCCATGTTGCAAATTGATTAAAGATATGAATCAGAAAATTAAAGGGCTTTTGGAGTTTAGGTTATTACTAACTGCTTTACTTTATGGAGCAATTACTTTGATTCTATCTCGAGTCCAGTAAAGCAACTGCCAACATATGGTGAGATGGGGCTCTTTCTTATTAATGTGAATTACTTAAGATCAGCCTAAATGAATGCACATGTGCATCTTAGACATATGAGTTCATTTCCTAAGCACTGTACTTAAAATTAAAAAGAAATAATTAATAGCCAGGGTTAAACCTCTGTTTGACTAAACCGTCTCATTGGCCAAGACAGCCAATCCTGTTTGCAAAGTGTGAGAAGGCAGTCACCTTCATGTTTAGCTTATAATTTTTAGGCTCTTCTAGAAGGGCAGGGAAGCATAGAGTCTTGTCAACATAGCTAATTTGCACTACCCCCATGTTCAGCCCGTTGAGTGCCGAGATGCTGTCCTCATCTAACTGTCTCAGTATCTGAACGTCCATAATTAGATAGTTATTTCTTTAGAACTTAAACCTTTTGGTACTAAGCTTCTTGTATAAGTATCATAAGATCAAATAAACTTAAGCTCAGGAAGAAAACATCTTAGCAATAATTAATACAGCCCTTTGGGCTTTGGCAGCCAGGAAGCTAAGAGCGAAATTTAATAGTCGTTGTAGTAATTGCTCTCTGCTAGATTCCTGAGCTAGCGTGTAGCTAAGCACACTTCGTGGGTGCTCAGTGAAGGATGGCTGAATGGCGGAATATGAGATAATGATAGTTACTTTTATTATTACTTACAATAAGTGAGAGTTTGCAGGTATGCTAAGTGCTTCTAAACATTGCCATAAATTAATCTTAAAAATAGTCTTCTTCGCTATTTTCATGACCATTTTACAGATGAAGAAGCAGACTTATAGAGGTTAAGTGACTCACCCATGTTCACCTAGCTGGAATTTGAAATCGGTACTCTGTGATTATAGAACCAGCATTCTCAGCTACTACCTAAAGGGGGCAAAAATAGGGTGGTCATAGGACTTGAAAGTTAATTTGGAAACAATAGGTATTAGCTATCTCCTTACAGAGAAGAAAATTTTCAAATGAGTAGATTTTTTTAAAGTATTAATTAATTAACTAATTTGACTGTGCTGGGTCTTTGTTGCTTCACAGGCTTTCCTTTAGTTGCAGGCTGTGCACTCTGTTTGCAATGCACAAATTCTCTTGTTGCAGAGCGTGGTCTGTAGGGTGCATAGGCTTCAGTAGGGCTTCAGTGGTTGTGGCTCTGGGCTGTAGAGCACAGGCTCAGTAGTCATGGCACCTGGGCTTAGTTGCGACACGTGGTATCTTCCTGGATCAGAGATCAAACCCATGTCTCCTGCATTCACAGGCAGATTCTTTACCTCTGAGGCACCAGGGAAGCCCTAAAATAAGTAGACCTTGATTGTAAGCAGATTGAGAGTTTTAAGACATCTTTGGGGAAAATGGATAAGGCAGAAGGAGCGTTGCTTAGCAACATTGCACATGTGCATCTTAGACATATGAGTTCATTTCCTAAGCACTGTACTTAAAATTAAAAAGAAATAATTAATAGCCAGGGTTAAACCTCTGTTTGACTAAACCGTCTCATTGGCCAAGACAGCCAATCCTGTTTGCAAAGTGTGAGAAGGCAGTCACCTTCATGTTTAGCTTATAATTTTTAGGCTCTTCTAGAAGGGCAGGGAAGCATAGAGTCTTGTCAACATAGCTAATTTGCACTACCCCCATGTTCAGCCCGTTGAGTGCCGAGATGCTGTCCTCATCTAACTGTCTCAGTATCTGAACGTCCATAATTAGATAGTTATTTCTTTAGAACTTAAACCTTTTGGTACTAAGCTTCTTGTATAAGTATCATAAGATCAAATAAACTTAAGCTCAGGAAGAAAACATCTTAGCAATAATTAATACAGCCCTTTGGGCTTTGGCAGCCAGGAAGCTAAGAGCGAAATTTAATAGTCAGTTGTAGTAATTGCTCTCTGCTAGATTCCTGAGCTAGCGTGTAGCTAAGCACACTTCGTGGGTGCTCAGTGAAGGATGGCTGAATGGCGGAATATGAGATAATGATAGTTACTTTTATTATTACTTACAATAAGTGAGAGTTTGCAGGTATGCTAAGTGCTTCTAAACATTGCCATAAATTAATCTTAAAAATAGTCTTCTTCGCTATTTTCATGACCATTTTACAGATGAAGAAGCAGACTTATAGAGGTTAAGTGACTCACCCATGTTCACCTAGCTGGAATTTGAAATCGGTACTCTGTGATTATAGAACCAGCATTCTCAGCTACTACCTAAAGGGGGCAAAAATAGGGTGGTCATAGGACTTGAAAGTTAATTTGGAAACAATAGGTATTAGCTATCTCCTTACAGAGAAGAAAATTTTCAAATGAGTAGATTTTTTTAAAGTATTAATTAATTAACTAATTTGACTGTGCTGGGTCTTTGTTGCTTCACAGGCTTTCCTTTAGTTGCAGGCTGTGCACTCTGTTTGCAATGCACAAATTCTCTTGTTGCAGAGCGTGGTCTGTAGGGTGCATAGGCTTCAGTAGGGCTTCAGTGGTTGTGGCTCTGGGCTGTAGAGCACAGGCTCAGTAGTCATGGCACCTGGGCTTAGTTGCGACACGTGGTATCTTCCTGGATCAGAGATCAAACCCATGTCTCCTGCATTCACAGGCAGATTCTTTACCTCTGAGGCACCAGGGAAGCCCTAAAATAAGTAGACCTTGATTGTAAGCAGATTGAGAGTTTTAAGACATCTTTGGGGAAAATGGATAAGGCAGAAGGAGCGTTGCTTAGCAACAGAAGCACAGACCAAATGAGAATCAAAGAGACTGGTAGTGCCCACCTAGCAGGGTCCAAGAGATGGGGCACTGTAGCATGGGCCTTCAGAGAAGGCAATGGCACCCCACTCCAGCACTCCTGCCTGGAAAATCCCATGGATGGAGGAGTCTGATAGGCTGCAGCCCCTGGGGTCGCTAAGAATTGGACACAACTAAGCAACTTCACTTTCACTTTTCACTTTCATGCATTGGAAAAGGAAATGGCAACCCACTCTAGTGTTCTTGGCTGGAGAATCCCAAGGACGGCGGAGCTTGGTGGGCTGCCATCTATGGGGTCGCACAGAGGCAGACACAACTGAAGCAACTTAGCTGCAGCAGCAGCAGAATGGGCTTTGCATAGCACAGTTCTACTGACGTCTGAATCTGAAGCCATTAACTCAAAATTTCTTGATTCTGATACCATGCTGAACAAACAGTCTTCTGGTTTGGTTTTGGCAGGCCAGGTATGTGTGTCTACAGGCTGAAATGTGCTGACTGTACCCAGTGTGACTGGCACAGGAGTTACAGTGTTTGGGATAAATTAATTAATAAGCAGTCTGATTTACACAGTATCTCTGAGGTTAATTAAAGAGTGTTCCTGAACAGGCTAGTCCTCGGGTGCTGACCAAGTTAGGTTTCTGAGTCTGTGAGGCTGACTCTGGTCTGCAAAATTTCTTGTGGTTAGGAAGAGAAGCCTGGGAGCCCTTTCTTAATCCCTGGTTTCAAATTTTTACTAATCATTTTCTCTGTTTTCTTTTATAGTGACCCTGCATCTTCTAGTCGCTGTTTAATTGTTTGGCAGTAGATATGACTTAAACATGAGCTATTTCAGATGCCTTTTGATTTAAAGGCAGGCAACTTTGAAATAAACATGAATACACACACACACACAGACACACACACACACACACACACACACACACATTCTGTGCTCTAGTTTTGACAGCCTGAGCAAACTAAGACAGGTGGTAAGAAGGGATAATGTAACAAGCATGCATGCTTAGTCACTTCAGTCATGTCCAACTCTGTGACCCTTATGGACTGTAGCCTACCAGGATCCTCTATCCATGAGATTCTCCAAGCAAGAATACTGGAGTGGGCTTCCATGCCCTCCTCCAGGGGATCTTCATGACCCAGGGATCCAATCCAGGTCTCCTGTGTCTTCTGCATCACAGGCAGATTCTATACCACTGAGACACTGAGGAAGCCCCCTAATGTAACATAGTCCTAGGTAATGAGAAACATAAATAAATGTTAAATTGGTATTAGTCTCACAATAATGTACAATTTAAGATAATTTTTCATTGGTTTATCTCATTTTGAACCTCTCACTAACATCATAAAGCAGAAGTAACTATTACTATAATCCGCATTCTTCAGATGAGGTCCAACAGAGATAAGTGACTTGCTTAAGATCATCCTGTTAGAAAGTGAAGAAACTGCTTTCACAAAAGACTGCTTTACCTACAATGAGAGGAAAAAGAAAATGCTGCAGTCCAAAAATGTTTTTCAGAACATCTAACAGAGCACCTAGTGAAATGTATAGGTGTTTCTCTTTCTGACCCGACTCCCTTCCAATTTCAGTTCAGTTTACTTGCTCACTCATGTCTAACTCCTTGCAACCCCATGAAGTGAAGCATGCCAGGCCTCCCTGTCCATCACCAACTCCCAGAGTCCACCCAAACCCATGTCCATCGAGTCAGTGATGCCATCCAGCCATCTCATCCTCTGTCATCCCCTTCTTCTCCTGCCCCCAGTCCCTCACAGCATCAGAGTCTTTTCCAATGAGTCAACTCTCACATGAGGTGGCCAAAGTATTGGAGTTATAGCGTCAGCATCAGTCCTTCCAATGAACACCCAGGACTGATTTCCTTTACAATGGACTGGTTGTATCTCCATGCAGTCCAAGGGACTCTCATGAGTCTTCTCCAACACTACAGTTCAAAAGCATCAATTCTTTGGTGTTCAGCTTTCTTCACAGTCCAACTCTCACATCCATACATGACCACTGGAAAAACAGTAGCCTTGACTAGATGGACCTTTGTTGACAAAGTAATGTCTCTGCTTTTTAACATGCTGTTTAGGTTGGTCATAACTTTCCTTCCAAGGAGTAAGCGTCTTTTAATTTCATGGCTGCAATCACCATCTGCAGTGATTTTGGAGCCCCCCAAAATAAAGTCTGACACTGTTTCCACTATTTCCTCATCTATTTCCCATGAAGTGATGGGACTGGGTGCCATGATCTTCACTTTCTCCTCTTTCACTTTCATTAAGAGGCTTTTGAGTTCCTCTTCACTTTCTGCCATAAGGATGGTGTCATCTGCATTTCTGAGGTTATTGATATTTCTCCCGGCAATTTTGATTCCAGCTTGTGTTTCTTCCAGCTCAGCGTTTCTCATGATGTACTCTGCATGGAAGTTAAATAAGCAGGGTGACAATATACAGCCTTGACATACTCCTTTTCCTATTTGGAACCAGTCTGTTGTTCCATGTCCAGTTCTAACTGTTGCTTCCTGACCTGCATATAGGTTTCTCAAGAGGCAGGTTAGGTGGTCTGGTATTCCCATCTCTTTCAGAATTTTCCACAGTTTATTGTGATCTACATAGTGAAAGGCTTTGGCATAGTCAAGGAAGCAGAAATACATGTTTTTCTGGAACTCTCTTACTTTTTCGATGGTCCAGCAGATGTTGGCAATTTGATCTCTGGTTCCTCTGCCTTTTCTAAAACCATCTCGAACATCAGAAAGTTCATGGTTCACGTATTGCTAAAGCCTGGCTTGGAGAATTTTGAGCATTACTTTACTAGTGTGTGAGATGAGTGCAATTGTGGGTTAGTTTGAGCATTCTTTGGCATTGCCTTTCTTTGAGGTTGGAATGAAAACTGACCTTTTCCAGTCCTGTAGCCACTGCTGAGTTTTCTAAATTTGCTGGCATATTGAGTGCAGCACTTTCACAGCATCATCTTTCAGGCAGGATTTGAAACAGCTCAACTGGAATTTCAGTTGAGCTGGCTGAAATTTGTTTTGTTCGTAGTAATGCTTTCTAAGGCCCACTTGACCTCACATTCCAGGATGCCTGGCTTTAGGTGACTGATCACACCATTGTGATTATCTGGGTCATGAAACTCTTTTTTGTACAGTTCTTCTGTGTATTCTTCCCACCTCTTCTTAATATCTTCTGCTTCTGATAGTTCCATACCTTTTCTGACCTTTATCGAGCCCATCTTTGCATGAAATGTTCCCTTGGTGTCTCTAATTTTCTTGAAGAGATCACTAATCTTTCCTATTCTGTTGTTTTCATCTATTTCTTTGCATTAATCACTGAGGAAGGCTTTCTTATCTCTCCTTGCTATTCTTTGGAACTCTGCATTCAGATGCTTATATCTTTTCTTTTCTCCTTTGCTTTTTGCTTCTCTTCTTTTCGCAGCTATTTCAGAGCTATTTGCTCCCCAGACAGCCATTTTGCTTTTTTGCATTTCTTTTCCATTTAAGTAAGCCCTATATAAAAATCTATATTCAAACACAAACTAAATTATAAGCCTATGTCAACATTTTAGCAGAATTATCACTTTTCAAAACAGATTATTTTTAAAAAAGTAAGTTCCCCTCGTTCATTTAAAGTTTCACTCTTTCTTTAGAAAAAGTGATTTACACACACATTCCATAAACAAATATGGTGAAGAAAAAGATATAATTGTGCTGCTGCTGCTAAGTCGCTTCAGTCATGTCCAACTCTGTGCGATCCCATAGATGGCAGCCTACCAGGCTCCCCCGACCCTGGGATTCTTCAGGTAAGAACACTGGAGTGAGTTGCCGTTTCCTTCTGCAATGCATGAAAGTGAAAAGTGAAAGTGAAGTCGCTCAGTCATGTCCGACCCTTAGCGACCCCATGGACTGCAGCCTACCAGGCTCCTCTGTCCATGTGATTTTCCAGGCAAGAGTACTGGAGTGAGGTGCCATTGCCTTCTCCAATAACTGTGCTAGAATCAAGCAAATACTGCTGAAGAGATACACATAAGGAGAGTGACCTTTGATGGGCCGTGGAGGCCTGGAGTCTATACCCTGAACACCTCAGATTCTGACCTCAGCTACTCATTTATATTAAGGCCTAAATGTGAACAAGAGATTTAGTTGACAAGTATTTGTGGGTTTCTGTGATAAACATGCACAACTTTGTCTGCTGCTGCTGCTAATTCACTTCAGTCATGTCCGACTCTGTGCAGCCCCATAGACGACAGCCCACCAAGCTCTGCCATCCCTGGGATTCTCCAGGCAAGAACACTGGAGTGGGTTGCCATTTCTTTCTCCAAAGCATGCAAGTGAAAAGTGAAAGGGAAGTCACTCAGTCATGTCCGACTCTTAGCAGCCCCATGGACTGCAGCCCACCAGGCTCCTTTGTCCTTGGGATTTTCCAGGCAAGAGTACTGGAATGGGTTGCCATTGCCTTCTCTGACAACTTCGTCTAACCCTTCCTAACTATCTTTCTTCTTCTAGAAATATGCTTCTCCCTTAACGAGTTCAAATGGAAGCTGCTATTTTCTAACAGATCCACTCTCTGATTAAGTGGGACCAATTATAGACCCTCACTCTGTTGGTACCAGTTGGTTATTCTGGACAGTTGTGTCTCATTTACCCAATCAAACCTCTTCCTGTGCATTTTTAAATTTGGCCTCATAAAGAGGAGAAACTCTCCAGTGATATAAAGCACTGAAATTGTAGGCAATCATATTCCCCATAATAGAAGAAGCCAGTTTATGGTGAGAAAGAATGGAGCTTACTCAGAGAGAAGCACGGACAAAAGAGAGAGAGAAAAAGGAAGGTAGTAGCATTCTAAGCCCTGATTCCAAGTGTCTTTGAGGCCCACAACAGCATGCTCTTTCAGCACCCAGGTGATTTAGCATTTCCCTTTGTATCTAAACTAGTTCAGGTTGGGTTTGTCAATTATAAATAAAAGACACTGTGATATTGCTATTTATCATGAGAAATATAAGTTTGATTTGCATCCCCATTTCTGGTATAGAATTCCTAAAACCCTTGGAATTTCCTAAGTCATAGAGAGATAAAGGTGTTTTAATATTAATAACAAACCCCTTTCAGTTATGCCATCCTTTATGTTAATAAGGTAAATTTTAGAAGCCCTGAAAGGTGGAACTGAATGCCAGGGGAACCGACCATGTGATTAGAGAATTGAAATTTCAGTCCCATCCCCTTGACCTTCAGGGAGGGAAGAGGGGCTGAAGGTTGAATCAATCACCAATACTCAATCATGTCTGACTTTTTGCAATCCCATAAACTGTAATATGCCAGGCTTCCCTGTCCTTCACAATCTCGGGGAGTTTGGTCAAACTCATTTCCATTGAATCAGTAATGCCATCATACCTGATGGCATTCCTTTGTTGTCCCCTTCTCCTCCTGCCTTCTATCTTTCTCAACATCTGGGTCTTTCCTATGAGTTGGCTCTTCACATCAGGTGGTCACAGTATTAGAGCTTCAGCTTCAGCATCTGTCCTTTCAATGAATATTCAGGGTTGATTTCCTTTAGGACTGACTGGTTGAATCTCCTTGTAGTCCAAGGGACTCTCAAGAGTCTTCTCCAGTACCACAGTTCAAAAGCATCAATTCTTTGGCATTCAGCTTTCTTTATGGTTCCACTTACATCTGTTCATGACTATGGGAAAAACCATAGCTCTGACTATCCACACCTTTGTTGGCAAAGTGATCTCTCTGCTTTTTAATGCGCTGTCTAGGTTGGTCATGGGGCTTCCCTGGTGGCTCAGAGGTTAAAGTGAAAGGTTGTTGTTGAATCACGAAGCCGGGATTCTTGGTCCCCGGAGGAGAAGAATTCAATCCGGGGCCAAAGACGAGGCTTGAATCGCTCAGAGCTTTTGTGTAATAAAGTTTTATTAAAGTGTAAAGGAGATAGAGAAAGCTTCTGACATAGGCATCAGAAGGGGGTAGAAAGAGTACCCGCCTGCTAGTCTTTAGCTGGATGTTATATAGTCACCAGCAGTCTGTTAATGAAAGAAAGGAATGTCTCAAAACTTAGAATGGCACCAGGCCCCTCACCCATAAGATGTATTTTGGGATAACCTTAGCTCTAAATGGTTTATCTTGGGCCATAAAATGATTAACTTGAATATTGAGGAAGGGCAGATCACCATATAAATAGTTTCATTTACATAGATTAGAGGAACATTATCGGAGTATTGACATACTGGTTTATCAAGTAGGTTCTGGGCCCAAAAGGCAACCGACTTGAAGACAGAGTTTGGGGTAAATGCACAGTACATTAGCATAGCTTAAGATAAACATTTCCATAAGAAAAAGGCAATGGTTAACTTCAAGTGAAACTAGGTGTCATTATAGCAACACAGAATTTTAAGAGAAACCTCTTTTTAAATTTGTATAGAGAAGGAGAAAATATCTCTAGTTTGTTTCCTCCTGCCGCTTAAGAGAGATAAAATGTCTGACACTTGCAGGCTATTTCCTCCGTTTGGAGACCCCTGGCCTTCCTGCCTGTTACCCTCTCAAAAGCATCTGCCTGGAATGCAGGAGATCCAAGTTCGATCCCTGGGTTGGGAAGATCCCCTGGTGAAGGCAATGGCAACCCACTCCAGTACTCTTGCCTGGAGAATCCCATGGAGGGAGGAGCCTAGTGGGCTACAGTCCATGGGGTCGCAAAGAGTCGGACATGACTGAGCGACCTCACTTCACCTCACTTCTAGGTTGGTCATAACTTTTCTTCCAAGAAGCAAGCATCTTTTAATTTCATGGCTACAGTCAGTGTCCACAGTGATTTTGGAAACCAAGAAAATAAAGTCTGTCACTCTTTCCATTTTTTCCCCTTCTATTTGCCATGAGGTGATGGGACTGGATGCCATGATCTTCATTTTTTGCAAGTTTAGTTTTCTGAAAGTTGAGCTCCTGCATTTTCACTCTTTCACCTTCATCAAGAGGCTCTTTGGTTTCTTTTTGCTTTCTGCTATTAGGGTCACATCATCTGCATATCTGAAGTTATTGATATTTTTCCTGGCAATCTTGATTCCAGCTGAGTTTTATCCAGTCTGGCATTTTGTCTGATGTACTCTGCATATACGTTAAATAAGCAAGGTGACAATATACAACCTTGATATACTCCTTTCCCAATTTTGAACCAGTCCATTGTTCCATGTCTGGTTCTAACTGGCCAATAGCCAATAGCCAATGATTTAATGAATTATGCCACTGAAATGAAGTTTCCATAAAACTCAATGGACATAGTTCAAGAGCTTCTGTATTGGTGGACACATGGAGGTGCTGGGAAACAACATGCTTAGAGAGTGTGGAAGCTCCGTGTCATCCCCACATACTTTGTCCCAGGTATCTCTTCCATCTGGCTGTTTCTGAGTTATATCTTTTTATAATAAACTCATAATCTAGTAATAAAACATTTCTATGAGATCTGTGAGCTACTCTAGCAAGTTAATCAAACCCGAGGAAGGATTTGGAGAACCTCCAATCTATAGCTGATCAGTTAGAAGTGCAGGTGATGCCCTGGATTAGCAATTGGTGTCTTGGGTGACAGTATTGTAGGACTGAGCCCTTAACTGTGGGATCTGATGCTATCTCCAGTTAGATAGTGTCAGAACTGAGTCAGTTGTTTCATGGTGTTGGAAAAACACACACACAAGAGACCCTCTTCTATCAAAGAGATTGGGAGAGAGAGGAGCATTCATCAAATACTCTCTTGAGATGATGTTAACAGCCGGTCTGATTTTGTGCAGAAAGTACTTAGCTGGCAGCGGTCACTGCATAGAAATTAAAGAGAGGTCAAGGAAAAACTCTGCCTTAGAGAAGAAAGCTCCTCCAGTACAGAGAAAGATCCTAGCCATTGTCAATCCCATTTTGTCCTACCATAGTAAATATTGGATCTAATTTTGATTTCCTCTTTAACACTTTCTGAGGCCCATCAAAGTTACTAATTCATGCAGAAAAACCCTGATTTCCAGGGTCGAGGGATCTGATCTTTATTATTCTCTTTCCAGTGAAAAACAGACTTGGCCTGTTCCCTCCAGAGATCTCAGCACTCATAAGACCCCTTTTACCACAGGACGAGGGACTGAAAAATTGGTTGAGCTTGTTCAAACAAAGTCTCAATTTCCCATCAAGCAATTGAAAGTTGGGGTTATGTGTTGAGGTAGACTTCAGACTCTTTTAATGGCATTCAGAGACATGGTTCCCCAACCAATTGGCATTCAGGAAATGTTTATCAGTTCTGACAGCCACAAGTTCCACCCTGGCCAATTTTAGCTCCTATGACTGGAAGTGACTTGAATGTTTGAAATTCTGTAAAATACAGGCTAGTTTTGAAACAGAGCCACAGAACTACAATGGCATTCCGGCTTGGCTGTTAGGCAATTTAGGTCAAAATCCTTTCTCTTCTGAACAAGGGAAAGCTTCCTTGAAAGAACTAGTGATAAATTTTCAATAAATCTGCTAGGTTGTGCGAAACGAAAGAAGAATTTTTTTTAATGATTTATGAACCTGAGTGAAATGATATTTTCATTGCTGTCCACTTTCCATAATTTTTCTCTTTTAAATTCCCTTTAGTGTCTTTTTAAGAAAATAGAAGAAAGGGATTAGTATCTTTTGGTGGGGGGTCGGGTTGCCTTCAAAATAGTGAGCACAGGACCATAAAATACATGTATTTATATACGTATGTAAGCAACCTTCACTTGGAAACAACTGATACCTCCCTTTAGGTGTGTTTGTTTCAGTATCAACAGAGGAGAGGATTTTTATATAAGTGAACTTTGAAATTATTGCTTCCTTCTTTGAGGACTTTATAAAACTACTTTTGCATTTTTTTAAAACTGAGGGGTGTAACTTTCTTTAATTAACTAATTAGCTAATTATTTAATTGGCTCATTCATTAACTCTTGTTTAACTATCCTATGTTGGGCTTGGCCACATCCCATGATGCCACAACAAGGAGCTTCAGGTCATAGTCAGCGTCCCAGCCTGTTTCTCCTCTGCTCCACGTGCTCAGGCAAGGAGAGGGTGGGGCCTGTAATGTGTGAATGTGTGGCCACATACGCTTAACATTTCCTGTGACCCACTTTCAATTTATGCTATTTTACCTTTTAAGCACTCTTAATTTTCTCAAAAAATCCTTGAAGCAAACATTTTAACACTCATTTTAGAGAAGATATAACTAAGCTCAGAGAGGTTGAATGACTTGGCTGAGCTTCAGTGAGAGGCAGAGCTGGCACATGTGGCCTCCTATAAGTGACCTGGCCTCAATGGGCTTCGTCTCCTCTTGGGCCCAAGGGGAGGTTTCTCTGCTTCCTTCCAGCTACAACGCCTCCAGATACCTGTTATTATTGGTTTAGAAAATGTCGAATTCATTCCATGAATCAGAGACATTGACTAAATATGAAACAAGCCAAGTAACCACGAGAAAATAAGGATCCTCGCTAAGGCCAGATCCTGTTTTTGAAGGAGGAGGAAATGGAATGTAAATGCATGGGAAGGAATTCAGACAGCATGATTTTACCATCTGAAGAAATTAATGACTAGAATCAACTATAGGCATTTAGGCGGGTGTTAAGCAGTACTGTGTTTTTCTGTTCGGAGCATTAGCTCCAATTTGATGTTTGGGTTTTAGATGAAGGACACCAATACCAAATACCCACACATGCATACCCACATAAGGGCACATTTTAATTAGTCCTCAGTTGATTTTTAATCTTGCTTTTATTCCATAGCCCCCTTAAAATGCTCTATTATCTCATCATGTGTAGCCCGATTTTTCCTTTTTACTTTTTTCTTCCTTTCTACTCTCACTTTTCTTTTCTTCCTGTCTCTTCTTTGCCCTAATTTTTCTATTATTCTTGTTCCATCACCCACTGGAAGTGAGGTTTTTTCCCCTCCAACCTTCTTATTGTACCTATTTCCCCTTCTGCCTGCTTTCTAAATATGCTTCCCATTTCCCTTGTCTCCAAAGCACTGAGTGATATGGACAGGGTTTAGTCAGAACTGCCCATGGGAAAGCTGCTGCTTGGGACTCAGAAGTGGTAAGAGTTAGCAGAAGACTAGCGAGTGAGGCTTCGCGGTGCTTCTGTCTCCATGTCCACATCCCTTTTGTCTGTTTCTCTTTGTCTCTCTATATCTGTCTTGTGCACCCACACCCTCTCCATTTGTATAGCTGTGGGCCATCGTCTGAGTCTTGGCGGCAAAACCAGCTCTCTGCCCTAAAATGCATATAGGCTACATGACACTCAGTTTGAATTCCAACTCTGGACTTTTTGATGTCTTCAGGTCAAGCCTATGAGTCAGGTGGGGTTAAGGAATGAGCTTTTGAGTCCTGATGTTGTCAAAGCTAATGTTCATGTAGATAGAAGTTGTGTGGTCTTCTGTACGATATAGCAGAGCAATTAAAGAAGCTGGTCATCTAGTTATCACTACAATCAAGTCATAGCAAAGTATTCAACAATGACCGCAATAGCTACCTCATGGAGCTCACGTGCTATGTATCCAACACTGTTTTAGATGCTTTGCTTACAGTGTGGAAAATATTTTAGTAATCCTGCCCAGGGACAGGAGAGCCTGGTGGGCTGCCATCTATGGGGTCTCACAGAGTTGGACACGACTAAAGCAACTTAGCAACAGCAGCAGCATCAAGGTACAAGTGTTTGTAGAACACCAGGTATTCACAGGAGAGCGGGATCACTATAAGTAATCCTACAAACACTAGGCTTCGAAACATGATACCCCAAAAGGAGTATCATTGTTGATATCATAACCATCTCTTGTAATGCATTGTCAAGCTTAGTCAGTGTAGGGCACCATGAGGTCAACTGGGATTTCAGTGATATTGGAACACTCTGGCTTCATCTTCTCCACCCTGGCTACAAGCATCTCTGTGTCTAAGACAACTATATTCTCACTTGACATTCAAAGCACATCTCATTATCAATGATGAACCAGAAAGGTGGATACTCTCACAAGGTTGCATAGCTTGCACCTGTTAGAGCAAGAGATACTAAAAAATGGAAGTTTCTGGAGAACATGAAGAAAAATATGGAGAAAGACAGACTGAGAGACAAAGTAAGTTGCAAAAAAAAATCCTATCGTGCCGTGATAGGATATTGTCAGGTGTTGTCTTTGCTTTGGTGGTCTCTAGTTATGCAGTATTGGGTGAATTGCTTAAATACCCTAATGACCACTTCTCTTTCTCCTCCAGCCTCTCACCTTTGCTGACTTTCTTTTTTCCCTGGTCTAAACCTTGAATGTTGGTGTTTCACGTAAGTCTGTCTTTTGGTATATCTCTTCTCATCCTTCAAATTCTTAAGTTATATCTAGTTGATCTTACCTACCTCCTTTTACTCCTGCTTTAATATTTCTGATAAAAAAAATCCATGTACTGGTGCAGATATCTCTAAATGCTGGCACAGTTGCAGCATGCTCTTTTAGTAATTTTTTCCTACTTATTAAAAATTGGGCTGCTGTAATGGACATGTAGGGTGTTATTTACATAAACTACAGTGCACATAATGATTCCTGGAAATTTGCAATGTACTAATTCAATATGTAAAGTGAATGTACAGGATTAGGCAACATTGCATCATAGCAAAAGACTGAAGTCACCTAAATATCCTGCAGTTGTTGTTGTTCAGTCACTTAGTCATGTCCGACTCTTTGCAGCCCCATGCACTGCAGCATGCCAGGCTTCCCTGTCCATCACCACCTCCTAGAGCTTGGTCAAACTCATGTCCATTGAGTCCAAGATGCTTTCCAACCATCTCATCCTCTGTCCTCCCCTTCTCCTCCTGCCTTCAGTCTTTTCCACCATCAGGGTCTTTTCCAATGAGTCTTCTCTTCATATCAGGTGGCCAAAAGACTGAAGCTTTAGTTTCAGTATCTGTCCTTCCAATGAATATGCAGGGTTGATTCCCTTAAGGATTAACTGGTTTGATCTCCTTGCTATCCAAGGAACTCTCAAGAGTGTTCTCTGATACCACAGTTCAAAAGCATCAATTCTTTGGTGCTCAGCCTTCTTTATAATCCAACTCTCACATCCATACATGACTAGTGGAAAAACCATGGCTTGGATCGTATGGACATTTTTTGGCAAAGTAATGTCTCTGCTTTTTAACACACTGTCTAGGTTTGTTATAGCTTTTCTTCCAAGGAGCAAGCTTCTTTTAATTTCATAGCTGCAGTCACCATGAAATTTGGAGGGATTTTGGAGCCCAAGAAAATAAAACTGTCACTGTTTCCATTTTTTCCCCATCTATTTGCCATGAAATGATGGGACCAGATGCCATGATCTTAGTTTTTTAAATGATGAGTTTTAAGCCAACTTTTTCACTTTCCTCTGTCACCTTCATCAAGAGGCTCTTTAATTCCTCCTCAATTTTTGCCACAAGAATGGTGCCATCTGCATATCTGAGGTTATTGATATTTCTCCCAGCAATCTTGATTCCAGCTTGGGCTTCATCCAGTCCAACATTTCACATGATGTAATCTGCATATAAGTTAAATAAGCCGGGTGACAATATACAGCCTTAATGTACTCCTTTCCAAATTTGAACTAATCCATTGTCCCATGTCTGGTTCTAGCTGTTGCTTCTTGGCCTTCTTTCACTTTCATCAAGAGGCTCTTTAGTTCTTCTTCACTTTCTGCCATAAGGGTGGTGTCATCTGCATATCTGAGGTTATTGATATTTCTCCCAGCAATCTTGATTCCAGCTTGGGCTTCATCCAGTCCAACATTTCACATGATGTAATCTGCATATAAGTTAAATAAGCCGGGTGACAATATACAGCCTTAATGTACTCCTTTCCAAATTTGAACTAATCCATTGTCCCATGTCTGGTTCTAGCTGTTGCTTCTTGGCCTGCATATAGGTTTTGCAGGAGGCAGGTAAGGTGGTCTGGTATTCTCATCTCTTTAAAAATTTTCCAGAGTTGTGATTCACTTAATCAAAGGCTTTCACACAGTCAATGAAGCACACTTTATTTTCTTGGGCTCCAAAATCTCTGCAGATGGTAACTGCAGCCATGAAATTAAGACATGCTTGCTCCTTGAAAGAAAAGTTACGACCGACCTAGACAGCATATTAAAAAGCAGAGATATTACTTTGCCAACAAAGGTCCATCTAGTCAAGGCTACTGTTTTTCCAGTGGTCATGTATGGATATGAGAGTTGGACTATAAAGAAAGCTGAGTGCCAAAGAACTGATGTTTTTGAACTGTGGTATTGGAGAAGACTCTTGACAGTCCCTTGGACAGCAAGAAGATCCACCCAGTCCATCCTAAAGGAAATCAATCCTGAATATTCATTGGAAGGACTGATGCTGAAGCTGAAACTCCAATATTTTGGCCACCTGATTTGAAGAGCTGACTCATTTGAAAAGATCCTAATGCTGGGAAGGATTGAAGGTGGGAGGAGAAGGGGATGACAGAGGATGAGATGGTTGAATGGCATCATGACTCAATGGACATGAATTTGAGTAAGCTCCGGGAGTTGGTGATGGACAGGGAAGCATGGCATGCTGTAGTGCATGGGGTCTCAAAGAGATGGATACGATTGAGTGACTGGATTGAACTGAATGAAGCAGAAGCAGTAGTTTTTCTGGAATTCCATCACTTTTTCTATGATCCAACGTATGTGGCAGTTTGGTCTCTGGTTCCTCTGCCTTTTCTAAATGCAGGTTGTATATCTGGAAGTTCTCAATTCAGGTAAATAATGATACTTCATACTATGAAACAAAATAGACGTTAAAACATTGTGATATTACAATACAAGTGGCTGAAATTAAGAAGATTGACCATCCCAAGTCTTGCTAGGGATGTGAAACTTCCATACATTGCTGATAGGAATGGAATATAACGCATTAATGGTTCAGCAGTTACCATACATCCACCATAGGATTTTGATACTCCACTTGTCAAATACTGTAACAGATTTGGAACCAGTAGGTCTGCATTAAATGCGTGGTATCCACATTTTGAAAAATTTTGTCATGTCCTCTGTTGTACTCTTGATTAAGAAACATTGTACTTAACCTAAACCCTGTATCACAGCACCTTGCATATAATAATTCAATAAGCATATGCAGAGAAAGAAGCAAAGGCACGTGACATGGTGAGGAAAACTAGGATTAGAGTCAAAACTTTGGATCAAGTTTTGTCTCTGCTTGTTACTAGGTTGTTACGGTTTAGTTGCTAGGTCATGTCCGACTCTGACCTCAAGGACTGTAGCCCATCAGGCTCCTCTATCCATGGGATTTCCCAGGCAAGAATACTGGATTGGGTTGCCATTTCCTTCTCCAAGGGATCTTCTCCACCCAAGGATCAAACCTGTGTCTCCTGCATAGCAGGCAAATTCTTTACCACTGAGCCACTTGGGAAGCTCATGCCTGTAACTAGCCAATGACCCAAATGCAATTGCTTAACCATTTAGGGCTTCAGTTTTCTTTCTGTAAACAAATGATGGGTAAAGCGGGTAGATTAGATCTCTTAAATCTCTTCAGCTCCATCATTCTAGGGAGGAGTGTTTATGATTCAGAATATAAAAGATTACTGTGAAATCAGGTTGAGAAAGTCTCATGATTCAGTCATAGACATTAGAGAAGAATCTTGCTTAGAGATGTTCCACTGTATTCGAGGAAGTCAAACCATCATCCCTCTCAGAAAAGGCTAGATGCATTCTGATGCATAGAAAGGGTAGCCTATTAGTTTGCTGGGGCTGCCATCACAAAGTAGAGTAGACCAGATGGTTTGAAAAAAATATCTGTTCTTTTGACTTGAAGAGCAGAAATCTATTTTCTCATGATTCTGGAAGCTGAAAGTACAGGGTATCAGCTGGGTTGGTTTCTTCTGAGTTTCTCTCCTTGGCTTATGGATGGCCACTTTCTCCCTATGTCTTTACATAGTCCTCTCTCTGTATGGGTTTATGTCCTAATTTTCTCTTTTAAGGACACCAGTGCTATTGGATGAGGATGCACTTCAATGATCTATTTTAACCTAATTATCCCTTTAAAGATTCTGTCTCCAAGTACAGTCACATTCTAATAGGGGCTTCAACATATGAATTTGGGGAGAACACAAATTAACCTCTAATAGATAGTGAACACAGTGTCTATGCTAATGGAAGCCCCAACCTAATGCTGATGGTGGAGTCTCTCTTGGTCTGGGACTTGAAGGAACAGAAAAACATTTGCTTATAGAATGATGATCTTAAAACATGTATCTCTTACATCCTGTGCTTTAATGCAACAAACTTCCTCTGAAGTCTCTGCTACTGATAAAAGCTGTTTCTTCACTAGAAAGCCCTTGGTCCCCATTGCTACTAGCAATGAAAATTATACTAGTGGTGATCTGAGCCATATTCCAAACTCTGGATCGGACTGATTCTGCTCTCTGAACAGCTATATTGAAACCACAGACTTTTGTTTTATTCATGGAAAAACAAAACAAGAATAAATTCTATCATAAAATAAATCTTTGGAAGGTTTGAAATTCTCTTTTACCCAATATTGGGGTAGCAGAGGGATGAAGATGAGACCACAGAAGTTTGAAAGCATTTAGAAACCTGAGAAGTGATCTACAGTGTTTGCTAGACTTTTCTCATTTTATTAATATAACCATTTTTTTTTAAACCGGGGTGTCACTTAGGGTTTCTAATTTTTGTTGTGCTAAATATAGGGATTAAAAATAATAAAGGACATACTAAAAATAAACATTTTGAAGGATGTAATCTCATACCTAAAATAATCATAGTCATTTAAATGGAATATCTGAGTTACTGACAAACAAGTAAAAAAAAAAAAAGCAGTACAAAAACAAAATACCTCCTCACTTAAACATCTTGTCTCATTCTAACAAGAGCTTAGTCATGAATCAGCAGTCTGTAGACCAGTGCTTGAGCACCTCAGTCTTTTAGATCAATGTTATTCAAATGAGTATGTTCAGACATTCCACAAACTCAGTTTGAGAAACATTAAAATCAAAGTTAATGGAGAAGGCAATGACACCCCACTCCAGTACTCTTGCCTGGAAAATCCCATTGGACGGAGGAGCCTTGTAGGCTGCAGTCCACGGGGTGGCTAAGGGTCAAACACCACTGAGCGACTTCACTTTCACTTTGCACTTTCATGCATTAGAGAAGAAAATGGCAACCTACTCCAGTGTTCTTGCCTGGAAAATCCCAGGGACAGGGGAGCCTGGTGGGCTGCCGTCTATGGGGCCACACAGAGTCGGACACGACTGAAGCAACTTAGCAGCAGCAGCAGCAGCAAAATCAAAGTTAAACATCATCATTTGGGATTTTCTCCATGCCAACATACTTATAGCAATTTTGGCTTGGAACTCTTTTTAACAGATAAGAGAGCTCAGTGGAGAGGAGTCAAAAGGAATTAGGAAATATGATTGACTGCACGTTTCCTCCCTTGGCATATTTAAATACAAAATTTGGACATTCTAGAACTTCCCTGGTAGCTCAGTTGGTAAACTGCAATCAGGAGAGCCAGGTTTGATCCCTGTGTCAGGAAGATCCCCTAGAGAAGGAAATGGCAACCCATTCCAGTATTCTTGCCCAGAAAATTCCATAGACAAAGAAGCCTGGCAGGCTAATGGGGCTTCAAAAGAGTCAGATGGGACCGAGTGACTAAACTGCCACAGAGAGATAAAATAAGGAAAGTTATTCAAGAAGGATGGGAATTGGGCTGGTCAGGAAGCAGACCAATGGTTCATGGAGTCAAAAATCTTGAACTCTTTTCACTCCACAACCTTCTGTTTCAGTTTCTAATCTCTTCCTTTAACCTCAAATTCTCAGTCTTGAGCAACAGAGTCACCTGGAAGCCTTGCTAAAAGCGGTTGCTGTGTCACACATGCAGAGTTTCTGATTTCACTGGTCAGAACGGGGCCTAATAGTTAGCGTTGCTGACGAGTTCGCAGAGGATGCTGATGTTGCTGGCTGGAGGGCCGCACACGGAGAACCTCTGCTCCCTACACCTCTAGTGAGGGGTGTATCCCCTGTGGCCCCGTACTCAAAGCCAGCAGAGTGTGAATGTGATGACGGAGCGCAATGGCGAGAAGGCAGAATGCAGACCAAGAAATAGCTCTAGGCGGGTTCAGACAGATCCTTGGATTTGGAAAAATGAGCAGATTACTTTTACACAATACTTCTTAAAGTATTTGCTGTCTGCATTATGCTGGATGCTTTGAAAACAGACATTCATTATAACTTTAAAAATCAAATGACTGCATAAAAAATCTTAATTTGAAAGCACAGAATCCAGGCACTTTAAAATTTTGTGCACACACATGATTTTCCATCAGCAGCTGTTAGGAGGATAATTAAGGATTAAATTTTCATTTAATCATTTTCAGATATGAATATAGTACTTTCCCTCTCCCTCATCCACACCCCAAGCCATTTGAAAGATGAAATGAACCTCTAGCTTCAGGTCTTATCTTTAGAGAACACATATATTTGCTTCAATTTTGTAAACTTGTTAAAGTGACTTTAGAAATATTTGATTTAGTTCATATTTCCTGAATTGTATTTTCATAGTGAATAGTTGTTTTTTTTCCCCCCTAAATTTTTATCAGACTTCTCATGTACCTGAATGAGTGAGGAAATTTTATTCCATGCCTAAAAAGAAATCTGGGGAAATGGTATCTTATTTGATTCTAAGGCTCTTTGGATATTGGTGGAAGTGGGCACTAGGGGAAAGTGAGGAAGTTTTAGAGAAGAATCACAAAACTGGGACACTAAGAAGGTACCTACAGTCCAGTTTGTCCCACAGTTTCATTTTACAGGTGGGAATCCTTGTGGTCAAGGTCCCAGCCAGGCAGTGTATTTCCTGCGACTATAAAACGGGTTGTCTCCTCAGAATCCTAGAGTTGTTAGCTGGGCAAACTGTCCTGTCCTGCTCTTCAGGATGTTTTGACTCAACTCCTGGGATTCTGGGAGAGACTCAGAAATGTGGAAAAGCTTATATGCAACCTGAAGGCAGGCTCTGGGCACATGTTATTCACTCATTGTTTCCCTGAAAGGAGCCAGGGACCAAGCACATTGTAGGCCTCACACGTATTTTAATCAAATGAGCTAAGATGCTTAAAATTTGGAGAAAGACCCTGAGGGGAGGAGGAGAGCGGGTGCAAATAAAAACCATTCAACTGTGTGATTTGGCCAGGATTTTGTTTCCATATTCTGTGAAACACTGGATCTCAATTTTAAGGCTTTGAAAGCTTGAAGGCAGCTGACTGGATTTTGATTTTTCTCTGGGAAGAACTCATACGGCTACATCTCTCCCTCTGAGGAGAGAAATACCCTATAGGATCTATCCCAGCAATCCAAGTGAGAATGCAGTCAGGGCCCGAGCTTTTTGCTGGGGCCTGGGTTTCTGTTCTTCTGAAGGCTGGAGTGGACCAAGCCTTCTGCCCCAAAGAGGCTGAGCCTCTGGCAGGCTTGAGCCAGACTCCGCCAAGCCAGAGGGAGGGGCTTCCTGCTGCTTCCTGGGGCAGGCCTGGAGCCGCCCACAGTTCACTTCGATTGATTCCAGCTGTGCCATGCCAGGCGGGCCAAGACTCCAGCCTTTGTAATGCTATCTGAAGGGAAAGGAGGAATTCAGAAAAGAGGCACCCTCACCTCTGTGTGTTCCCCTTGCCTCCATCTTAACCGTTTTCCTGATTCTCACTTATCACTTCTTTTCTTCTCTCTCTTTTCCCTATTTTTCTCTCTCCTCTTTTCATTTTTGCCACACCCCTTTCTCCTTTCTGTTTTACCTAAATGCTGTGCCAGCCTCTCCCTTTTTCTCTACATCTTCTTGCCTCTTCCTTTCTATTCCCCATCCTTCCTCCTTCTCTCCCTTGGCACCTCTCTCTCTCATGTTTTCTCATCCATCCCTGGCTTACATTCCCTATAGCATCACATCACAGTTAAAGCTACAGTCTTTGCTCCTTTAAAGTAAAGAGATATTGGTTTTGCACAGCTTCAGGCAGGATTGAGCAACACAGTACTTCTTGTGGTCTTTTGTGGCCAGAAAGGAAGAGTGCTTGTGTGTGTTTAGTAGCTTTGTCTGGGTTTTCATTGTCCAGCATTCAAGAGCAAATCTTAATTTGCTTGAGAATCACAGCCGAATAGTCAATTTGCTTTAAAAGACTCTTGATTTAAGCTTTCTGAGAGCTCTACCTCTGGCCGTGGTTTTGGAAAGTGATTGCCTGTCATCTCAAATGTTAGTGTAAACAGCAGGTCTGCACAGCATCATATGTTTATTTTCCACAGTGGCGTTTGCTAGGTCACGTGGTGGCCATTTAATTTCCACAACTGACATTCCACAGGTCTGAGATTTCATTCCTTTGGGAGTATTTCAAATAATTGTGGTTTTAACCAAGATGAAAAAATATATATATTTAAAAGAAAAACACATATGCCACCAGCCCCCAAACTTCACTCAGCGGTGTCCCTGGCAGAGTCTCATGGCAGCTCCTCTGCCCCTCAACTCTCAGATGCCTGCAGGCACAGAGAGGGTAGGAAGGCCTAGATGTCTGCTTTTCAGAGATCTTCCAAGCCTAAGCCCTTCAAATTGATTCTAGCCTTTCACATTTGGACGTTCATTTCACTTTTGTATCTTGACACCTGGTTTGGTCTCACTCACTGAAGAGCTGGAAAGCAGTTCTATCCAGGGTTGCCTGAACAGACGCCCATTGCCTACCCCTCAAGGTCCTTGATTTTTCTGATGAAGAGGCTGATGGTAACTTCTATCTAAAATACTGATGTTAGATTTTTGACAGAAGACAGTGGAACAAATTCTTATTGAAGGATTTGGATTGTTGATCTCTCACTGGGTAAATAAAGGAACAGAAACAATTAAACATGGCAGCTAAGTAGGAATGAAGTGTCAAAGATGGGGCAAGCCCAGAGGCACAAGTGGGCAAAAGGGAAGGCTGCTTTATGCCACCTCCAGTTCAGCCATCCTTTTGAGCTATTTGAATTCAGTGGAACTTGTCATCTTTCTGTGCTCTTTCAACTGCCTAGAGAGCTCCCCATAGGTATGTTTTATGCCAGGCGGGCCAAGACTCCGCCTTTGTAATGCTATCTGAAGGGAAAGGAGGAATTCAGAAAAGAGGCACCCTCACCTCTGTGTGTTCCCCTTGCCTCCATCTTAACCGTTTTCCTGATTCTCACTTATCACTTCTTTTCTTCTCTCTCTTTTCCCTATTTTTCTCTCTCCTCTTTTCATTTTTGCCACACCCCTTTCTCCTTTCTGTTTTACCTAAATGCTGTGCCAGCCTCTCCCTTTTTCTCTACATCTTCTTGCCTCTTCCTTTCTATTCCCCATCCTTCCTCCTTCTCTCCCTTGGCACCTCTCTCTCTCATGTTTTCTCATCCATCCCTGGCTTACATTCCCTATAGCATCACATCACAGTTAAAGCTACAGTCTTTGCTCCTTTAAAGTAAAGAGATATTGGTTTTGCACAGCTTCAGGCAGGATTGAGCAACACAGTACTTCTTGTGGTCTTTTGTGGCCAGAAAGGAAGAGTGCTTGTGTGTGTTTAGTAGCTTTGTCTGGGTTTTCATTGTCCAGCATTCAAGAGCAAATCTTAATTTGCTTGAGAATCACAGCCGAATAGTCAATTTGCTTTAAAAGACTCTTGATTTAAGCTTTCTGAGAGCTCTACCTCTGGCCGTGGTTTTGGAAAGTGATTGCCTGTCATCTCAAATGTTAGTGTAAACAGCAGGTCTGCACAGCATCATATGTTTATTTTCCACAGTGGCGTTTGCTAGGTCACGTGGTGGCCATTTAATTTCCACAACTGACATTCCACAGGTCTGAGATTTCATTCCTTTGGGAGTATTTCAAATAATTGTGGTTTTAACCAAGATGAAAAAATATATATATTTAAAAGAAAAACACATATGCCACCAGCCCCCAAACTTCACTCAGCGGTGTCCCTGGCAGAGTCTCATGGCAGCTCCTCTGCCCCTCAACTCTCAGATGCCTGCAGGCACAGAGAGGGTAGGAAGGCCTAGATGTCTGCTTTTCAGAGATCTTCCAAGCCTAAGCCCTTCAAATTGATTCTAGCCTTTCACATTTGGACGTTATTTCACTTTTGTATCTTGACACCTGGTTTGGTCTCACTCACTGAAGAGCTGGAAAGCAGTTCTATCCAGGGTTGCCTGAACAGACGCCCATTGCCTACCCCTCAAGGTCCTTGATTTTTCTGATGAAGAGGCTGATGGTAACTTCTATCTAAAATACTGATGTTAGATTTTTGACAGAAGACAGTGGAACAAATTCTTATTGAAGGATTTGGATTGTTGATCTCTCACTGGGTAAATAAAGGAACAGAAACAATTAAACATGGCAGCTAAGTAGGAATGAAGTGTCAAAGATGGGGCAAGCCCAGAGGCACAAGTGGGCAAAAGGGAAGGCTGCTTTATGCCACCTCCAGTTCAGCCATCCTTTTGAGCTATTTGAATTCAGTGGAACTTGTCATCTTTCTGTGCTCTTTCAACTGCCTAGAGAGCTCCCCATAGGTATGTTTTGATGGGGTCAAGAATAGCTTTCTACACCCTGCCCCTCCTTCTCTGTGATTCCCACAAGTTCATGTCTCATTCCCTCTTAGCTTGTTTCTGCTAAGGAACTGATAATCTCTACTGAGTGAAAGTATCCTAATCATTGTAACAAAGGCCGAGTTACCAACTGTGGAATTATTATTGACAGAGAGTGGGAAGTTCAAGTCCAATAGGAAACTTTCTACCAGTTGATAACTGAAACAAGAACCTAATGATTAGCAGCTTTGACTTATCAAAACTGCTTTTCTTGACTAAGGAAAGAAAAGAGAAAAGGTTAAATCACAGATACAACATGAACTAGGGCCTTGGAGTGTCACCACCAGAAGAGTCTTGAATGAAAGGTGATCAAACCTCATACATTCACTACAGGGTCCCTCAAAGCCTGGGGCTGTGAATTTATCAAACCCATGTGAGGGCTGTATATCCTTTACATGAGCCAGTGTTGCTGTTGTCTTTTGATTGCATGCTCGAATATGGAAAAATATAATTGGTTACACACTAGAGATAATCAGTTCAGTTCAGTCGCTCAGTCATGTCTGACTCTTTGCGACCCCATGAATCGCAACATGCCAGGCCTCCCTGTCCATCACCAACTCCCAGAGTTCACTCAGGCTCACGTCCATTGAGTCTGTGATGCCATCCAGCCATCTCATCCTCGGTCGTCCCCTTCTTCTCCTGCCCCCAATCCCTCCCAGCATCAGACTCTTTTCCAATGAGTCAACTCTTCGCATGAGGTGGCCAAAGTACTGGAGTTTCAGCTTTAGCATCATTCCTTCCAAAGAAATCCCAGGGCTGATCTCCTTCAGAATGAACTGGTTGGATCTCCTTGCAGTCCAAGGGACTCTCAAGAGTCTTCTCCAACACCACAGTTTAAAAGCATCAATTCTTCGGCGCTCAGCCTTCTTCACAGTCCAACTCTCATATCCATACATGACTAATGGAAAAACCATAGCCTTGACTAGACAGACCTTAGTCAGCAGAGTAATGTCTCTGCTTTTGAATATACTATCTAGGTTGGTCATAACTTTTCTTCCAAGGAGTAAGCGTCTTTTAATAACAGAAATTAAATTTTGTCAGATCCTTACTCTCATACTTTATACACACACACCCTACCAATATTTTGGTGAATGTCACATCTTCTGAAAAGGTGACATGTACTCAAGGTGGATCTGTGCAGAGACTGCAATGCTGACTTTTTTTTTTTCAAAGAAATGAAAGGTGAACATTAAGATGATCATGGTATCCAGACACATTGACCCTAAAATTATCCTATAAAGTGGCAGCTTGATTTATGAAATTAATTGTTCCAGGGATGATAGAAGCAGAAGTTTTAGATAAATTCATACATAGTAGGTTGATTTAAGTCACCTAGGGAGTTATTTCTAACTTTTGTGTTTGCCAGTGGGTGAAGCACGTGTATTCTTCAACATATTCCTTGTGTCCTTTGTGTCATTAGTGAGACTGAAACTGAGACTGACACAAGATTCAGTTCAGTTCAGTCGCTCAGTCATTCCTACTCTTTGCGACCCCATGGACTGCAGCACATCAGGCTTCTCTGTCCATCACCAACTCCCAGAGTTTATTCAAACTCATATCCATCAAGTCGGTGATAACATCCAACCATCTCATCCTCTGTTGTCCCCTTCTCCTCCAGCCCTCTTTCTCAGCATCAGGATCCTTTCAGATGAGTCGGTCCTTTGCATCAGGTGGCCAAAGTACTGGAGTTTCAGCTTCAGCATAAGTCCTCCCAATGAATATTCAGGATTGATTTCCTTTAGAATGGACTGGTTGGATCTCCTTGCAGTTCAAGGGACTCTCAAGAATCTTCTCCAACACCACATTTTGAAAGCATCGATTCTTTGGTGCTCAGCTTTCTTTGTAGTCCAACTCTCACATCCATATATGACTATGGTTTTTCCAGCTATGGAAAAACCATAGCTTTGACTAGATGGACATTTGTTGGCAAAGTAATGTCTCTTCTTTTTAATATGCTGTCTAGGTTGGTCATAACTTTTCTTCCAAGGAGCAAGCGTCTTTTAATTTAAAGCAACACAAGGTTAAAGTCCCTTTTTAAATAAAATTGCAGATCAGTTGTTGGCTAGAGAGAAAAGTCAATATTTCATTCAATTTCAATGTGTCAGATAAAGAGCTAATGATTACATAAAGATATGCAAACTATTTATTTGACAACTTAAAAAAAATCACTCATAATGCAGTTAGTATTTTCAATTGATTTCCTTAGGAAACTGATTTCCAAGGTCTGTGTAGCCCTTTATTGAGATTAAAATATTTATAAATTGGAGATTTCCCCTATTTTTTCACCCCTTAGAGTAAGTTTCTTTAAGTGTACTCTCAGAGGAAGTCTAAGATCATTGGCATTAGGATGAAACCAAATATGTTTTGATAATCTGGGTTGATTAAAGTCACAGGTCTTCAAGGAATTCTGTGCTTCAGTACTTTGCATACTTTTATTTAAAATTCAACAATCACCACATACATGAACCACAGAACCCTTCTGTGAGGAATATCTTTTAGGATTTCTGTCCTCTAAACACACTTTGGGAAACGCTACTTAATAATAACAATAATAATAATAACAGTGACAAGAGCTGCAAATATAACCAGCATTTACTAAGCTATAAAGTATCAGTTTTCATTCCAATCCCAAAGAAGGGTAATGACAAAGAACGTTCAAACTAATGTACACTTGCCCTCCTTTCGCATGCTGGCAAGATAATGTTTAAAATCCTTCAAGCGAGGCTTCAGAAATACATGAACGAAGAACTTCCAGATGTACAAGCTGAATTTAGAGAAGGTAGAGGAACCAGAGAACAGATTGGCAACATTTGTTGGGTCACAGAGAAACAAGGGAATTTCAGGAAAACACCCACCTCAGCTTCATTGACTATGCTAAAGTGTTGACTATGTGGATCACAACAACTTGTCGGAAATTCTTAAAGAGGCAGGAATACCAGACCATCTTATCTAAGAAACCTGTATGCAGGTTAAGAAACATCAGTTAGAATCAGATATGGAACAACAGACTGCTTCAAACTTAGGAAAGGAGTACATCAAAGCTGTATATCATCACCCTGCTTATTTAACTTCTATGCAGAATACATAATGCAAAATACCAAGTTGGATGCATCATCAGCTGGAATCAAGATTGCTGGGAGAAATATCAACAACCTCAGATATGCAGATGATAGCATTTTACTTTCTAGTAAAGTGGAACTAAAGTGAAGTGGAACTCAAGTGAAGAGGAACTAAAGGGCCTCTTGATAAGGATGAAAGAGGAGAGTGAAAAAGCTGACTTAAAACTCAACATTCAAATAACTAAGATCATGGCATTGAGTCCCATTACTCCATAGCAAGTAGAAGAAGAAAAAGTGGAAGCACTGATATATTTTATTTTCTTGGCTCCAAAATCACTGCAAACTGTGACTGCAGCTATGAAATTAAAAGATGCTTGCTCCTTGGAAGTAAAGCTATGACCAATCTAGACAGTATATTAAAAAGCAGAGACATTATTTTGCCAACAAGAGTCCATCTAGTCAGTTCAGTTCAGTTCAGTCGCTCAGTCATGTCCGACTCTTTGCGACCCCGTGAATCGCAGCACGGCAGGCCTCCCTGTCCATCACCATCTCCAGAGTTCAGTCAGACTCATGTCCATCGAGTTAATGATGCCATCCAGCCATCTCATTCTCTGTTGTCCCCTTCTCCTCTTGCCCCCAATCCCTGCCAGCATCAGAGTCTTTTCCAATGAGTCAACTCTTTTCATGAGGTGGCCAAAGTACTGGAGTTTCAGCTTTAGCATCATTCCTTCCAAAGAAATCCCAGGGCTGATCTCCTTCAGAATAGACTGGTTGGATCTCTTTGCAGTCCAAGGGACTCTCAAGAGTCTTCTCCAATACCACAGTTCAAAAGCATCAATTCAAGTCAAGGCTACGGTTTTTCCAGTAGTCATGTATGGATGTGAGAGTTGGACTATAAAGAAAGCTGAGTGCCAAAGAACTGATGCTTTTGAACTGTGGTGTTGGAGAAGACTCTTGAGAGTCCCTTGAGCCGCAAGGAGATCCAACCAGCCAGTCCTAAAGGGAAGCAACCCGGAACATTCACTGCAAAGACTAATGCTGAAGCTGAAATTTCAATACTTTGGCCACCTGATGCAAAGAGCCAACTCATTTGAAAAGACCCTGATGCTGGGAAAGGTTGAGGATAGGAGAAGTGGGCATCAGAGAATGTGATGGTTGCATGGCTTCACCAACTCAGTGACATGAGTTTGAGCACACTCCAGGAGACAGTGAAGGACAGGAAGCCTGTCATGCTACTTGGGATCTCAAAGAGACAGAAATGACTTAGCAACTGAACAACAGCAATAAGCCAAACGCTGTTCTTTGTCCTTGACATGTATAACCCTATCATCCTCACACCATCCTGTGATAAGTACAGTTATAGCACCCATGTTCAGAGGAGCACAAATAACTTATCCAGGGTCAGCAAATGTTACATTTGGGAGGTATGATTTGAACAAGGCTGATATACCCTTTAGCTTATGCTCTCCACCCTTATGTTGTGTTGTTTCTACCTCTTTTTTCTGTGATGGGAGGTTGACAATGGCAGAATACCCTGTCCAAGAGCCTGAGTCCCACTGAGTTAGGAGTTTGGATGCCTAGATGGAGTCTGTGTCTCACATATCACCCCCTGCTGCAGTCTAATTGAAGAACTACCAGGACTTCAACGTCAGTCCTTCCAATGAACACCCAGGACTGATCTCCTTTAGAGTGGACTGGTTGGATCTCCTTGCAATTCAAAGGACTCTCAAGAGTCTTCTCCAACACCACAGTTCAAAAGCATCAATTCTTTGGCACTCAGCTTTCTTTATAGTCCAACTCTCACATCCATACATGACTACTGGAAAAACCATAGCCTTGAGTAGATGGACCCTTATTGGCAAATTAATGTCTCTGCTTTTTAATATGCTGTCTAGATTGGTCATAGCTTTCTTTCCAAAGAGCAAGCATCTTTAATTTCATAGCTGCAGTCACAGTTTGCAGTGATTTTGGAGCCCAAGAAAATAAAATATATCAGTGCTTCCACTTTTTCCTCTTCTACTTGCTATGGAGTAATGGGACTCAATGCCATGATCTTAGTTATTTGAATGTTGAGTTTTATGTCAGCTTTTTCACTCTCCTCTTTCATCCTTATCAAGAGGCCCTTTAGTTCCTCTTCACTTTGGCTCCACTTCACCAGAAAGTATTCTGCAAAGATGCTAAAATTTCAGAGGTTTAAATGCTTCAGTTAAGAGATAATATTGGCCATATTCTCACCTTTGCAAGGTACCCTACAATGCACAATTTAGAACAAGATTTTGTCTGCTTTCTCATGGATTCAGCTGTGTAAGCCTGGACGAGCTGTGCAAGTTCTCAACTGAACTTTAAGTTTCTGCGGGCAAAGACCTTATTTAATACTTCTTGTCGATGTAATAGGACAAGTCATTGATCAACTGACTTGAATGGCCATGCTAATAACTACCTTTTCATTCATTGCTATAAAAATTTTTTTGAATAATGGCACCCGTATGGCGTTTTTCATTTTGTGTACTCTTTGACCAGGGCCATTAAGAAAGCTGTGTTTCTTCTCCTCTTTCCAAAGGTGATCAGGTGTGTAACTTGATCAAGGTCATAGCATACAGTTTGAAGGTAATAAAATGAGACTCAGTGTCGGGTCTTCTTGGGCTTCCCTTGGCTACTTGGTCTCCATATCACTGCAGAGACAGGAGGAGGTCCTTAGGCACTGCCATTTTCTTCTGAGTGTGTCTTCACAAGTGCCTATTCACATACTCATGGGTGTATCTCACACTGTGTTGCCTTCTAAGCTCCCACACTTTCTCTTCTCAAGAAAAAAGCCAGTGGCTTTGGCCTGGCAGAAGTCAGCAAAGAAAGAAAGGAAGGGAGGTTTGATTGACGTTAGTGCTAGTGTCTTAATCTTCTCCTCCCCTCCTAGAGGATGAGAAAGGACTCCTACCATTCTGGAACACTTTTTAGGATCAGAGAACAGCAAAGCTTCTTGGAATCATGAAATATTTCCACTATTGAATCATAGAGGCAAAACAGGAGAAGACAACATGTTGGAGAGAAATGAAAAATAGGGTCAGGAGAGAGGGGCAGCCTTTGGATAATTCTCGAGTACAATCACTGCTGTCTGCAAAAATTAAAAGAGTTTCAGTATGCCCTGAGTCTGAGGGACTTCATTTCATCCACATGGCACCAAAGGAATGATTATAACGATAGTGCAGACTCAGAATTCCAACTTGGCTGCCTCATGTTAGGCCAGGAATAATTTAGAAGTATGTAAGTGGAAGAAACATAAAGAGAAGGAAAGGTGAAGAGTAAAGATAAGAGTGATTCATAAATTGAAAGATGATATTTTTTCTTCTCTGAAATAATGCATTCAGTAAGGAAACAAGTACATCTCCAAGGGCACCGAAGGAAGGCTGCACTTGAGATACCGAGAATGGACGCGCCAAGAAGAAAGTGGCCAAATGCTTAACAAGGAGGGTAATATTTTATTTCTTTAGTAATTGCCAAGCTTTGACGCTCAGGTTGACTCTGAAGATGTATTCTTAGAAAAGGAACAAAAGAAACATAAAGAGAAAATCTGGGAAAGTGGATGGTAGTTTTTTTTTTTTTAACTTCCAGACAAGAGGAAAGAGAAGGGCAGAGTACAGTCGAATATTGAGTGTCAGGTGTGCTATTTCTGAATTCATCTCCTCAAATATGGTGCTGACAGAATGATTTTTGGCGGGGGGATGGGAGGAAGAGATGTCAAAAAGCTCACAATTTCCATAGCAAACTCTGACAGAGTTCAGGAAAACCCATTTCTAGCACGGGAGAATTTTTTTTTATTTTCCAAGTTTGTTTAAATATACACAGTTGACAAGTTGGCCTGAAGCAAAATTGTGAAGTAGAGAACATTGGCTTTAGGGCCTTATGAATCAATCAATCACCAGCTATTTACCGAGTACCTCCTCTGCACACAGCACTGTGCTGGGGAGGCTGAGGCTCCAGCTTCACAATCATCTCCACCCCTGCCCTCAAACAACCTACTTTTGGCAAGGCACCACCTGCTGTACCCAGAGGAGTAAAATAGTTCCCTGAACATTGCTCAAAGCAGCAGAAAAACAGTAATGTTATGATCTAATACTATATAGCAGTTACCCTGTTGCAAGACATTTTTAAAAGCTTTCCAAATATCACTTCCTTTAATCCTTGCAACAACTGTATGGAGGTTTTGTCACTGCTCTTATTTTATAGCTGAGGACACTATGACATGTGGCATGTGAGTAAGAACCAGGCAACATAAACCCAGAGCCTGTGGTCTTAACCACTGCGCAGGCTACCCTGTATGAAACAACGCTCCACACAGTGAAAGGTGGATGGATTAGACAGGCCATAAATGCAGCGGGAATTCTTGAGTAAGCTGATGCTTTGTCTTGCTTTGGTCCAGCCTCTTACTGTGGTCTCTGAGTCTATCAACAGCTCTGTGAGGAAGGGAGGGCAGGTCACTATGTTCATTTTTACGGTGGAAATGATTGAACAACTTTCTCAAGGTCATATGACCAAGAACATCAATTAGGTGAAGGCAGAACTAGAATTAAGGTCCCCTTACTGCTAGTCAGAGATTCCAACGCTGGGGGAAATGTATCACTTTGTAGTACCGGCACATGGGCCACTCCTGACTGCTTCCTACTTTGCCGCTGTTCTTTCCTTCCATGGCAGTGACTGAGCACGTTGCTGTAGGCTGAACATCAAGAAGATGGAGCAAAGACAATACCAGTGTGAGCAAAAAAAAAAAAAAGAGTGGTCAACTTCTGAAACATCTGCGTTTGTTTTAAACTTTCTATTTTGAAGTAATTTTAGATTTACAGAAAAGTTACAAAACTAGTATAGAGAATCCCATACATCCTTCGTCCAGCTTCCCCAAACATTAACATCATCCGTAACCATAGCACAAATACCAAAACTAAGTGATTAATATTGGTGCAATACTATTAACTATTGATTTTCTTTAGATTTCATCCTCTTTTCTACTAGTGTCTTTTTTCTGTTCCAAGATCTGATCCAGCAACCTGCATCACATTTACTACCGTCACTCCTGAATCAGACTTCCCAGGTGGCCCTAGTGGTAAAGAACTTACCTGCCAGCGCGGGAGATGTGGATTCGACCCCTGGGTGCAGAAGTATCCTCTGGAGTAGGAAATGGCAACCCACTCCAGTATTCTTGCCTGGAAAATCCCATGGACAGACGAGGGCTGCAGTCCATGGAATCACAAAGAATTGGACAACTGATCACACACACGCTTTTGAATTTCCTCCAGTCAGTGACAATTCCTCATTTTCATCTTTCATGGCCATGAAACTTATCCCTCCCACCCTCCAGGTTTGATTCTATAATTTTATTTTATTTTTTACATTAAATTTTTATTTATTATTATTATTTTTTACTTTATAATATTGCCATGAAACTCTTCAAGAGTATTGGTCATAGATTTTGCAGACTATCCCTCAGTCTGGAGTCGTCTTAGGTTTTTTCACAATTACATTGTGATTATGCATTTTTCAGTAAGATATTTACCAAGGAGGTGATGTGTTCTTTTCAGCACATCAGTCAGGTGTTACATGATATGACATATCTATTTACTGGTGATAATAACTTTGATCATTGAATAAGTTGTTGTTTGATGAGTTGCCTCACTGTAAATTTCTATTTTTCCCTTTTAAATTTATAAATATTTTATGCAAGCATATTGAGGTTATAAAATATTCTGTTTCTCCCCAAACTTTCCCTCACTATTTTTAGTGTGCTTGGGGAATCTTGCTGGTAACAATTCTAATGTAGTATTTTCGTGATGATTTTCCATTTCCTTAATTTTTTACTTTTAAGTAAAATTATTCTAGAAAGAAAAGTTTTCCCTCTCCCACATTTATTAAATATCAACTCATATTAAATATTAAATACTCATAGGATATTAATTTTATCCTGTGGTTCCAGATTTTGTTATTGGGAGTTCCTTCAGGCTGGTTCCTGCACCATTCTGACATATCCACATTCTTTTTAAAGCATTCCGTTCTTTTTGGCACCACAATATTTAACAGTCTCATTTCATATTTTCTCTTCTAGCTTTAAAATCAAAAAGCCTTCTCCAAGGAGTCCTGACTCTTTGTACATGAGAATGGCATTTAGAAGCCAGGATCTGGGCACCAGCTCTGATCAATGCTACTGCAATGTCATCGCTCCTAACTCCTCCCAGCAGAACTTACAAATATGTGAATAGACATTAATCCATGCATTAGCTACATCTATACCTATTTCCATATTTTTCCATTTGAATCTATATTAAAAAGCTATTAGCTCATATTCAATACCTCTGATTCTAATCCTTACCCACAGGGTTCTTTCTACTCTTTTCTCTTTCCTAATCATGATTTTCCAACAGTAAAAAAGAGCAGATTTTTTTAAAAAACAAGTTGTTTAGGTTTCTCCAACTTGGCTCCTGTTACTCTTTGCTATCCACAATATATTCAATTATTTGTTCTAAACCAGAATACACATAAAATAGTTTCAGAATTCCTAACCCATATTTTTTGATAAAGTTATAACTATATCTGTAGCTATCTATCTATCTATCTTTTGCCTTACAAGATGGCTTGGAGTTTTAAAAAACAGATATTCATATTTTAGCTCTCAGTTGTGCTGTTCTCTGTATGGGCCACATTTCTCCTGAAGAGTTGAGTTTTAGAAACTTTACTTTAACAGTGACATCAGCAAAGTAGACAGTATCCAGAAGAGGACAGCCGAGGTGGCAAGGAATCTAAAATTAATGCGTCCATGGGCCAATGAGTGAGCCATCTCCTTGCATGCATTCATATAGTCATTCAACCACCGCTGGTCCATCTTTCCACTGAAAACAATTATTTGGGGCACATAACAAATGACCTGTGTGCAACAAATACCTGGAATTATTGAGGCTAAATTAGAAATTGGAGTGAGGCCACAATAATTTTCTTCAAGCTTGTGAAGGTCTTTCACGTGAAATAAGAATTATACTTTTTCTAACTAGCTCCACACGGTAAGCCAAGAACAATGAGCAGAATTTAAGAAGAAGCAAATTTTCATTAAATGCAAGAGGAATTTAAGTTCTAATAGAACAGCCCAACAAATGAATGGGACAACCTACAAAATTATGAATCTTCATGGCTGGAAACTTTTGTTAGGAGGGCATGGCAGCCCACTCCAGTACTCTTTACTGGAGAATCCCACAGACAGAGGAGCCTGGTAAACTACAATCCTTAGGGTCACACACAGTCAGGCACGACTGAAGCAACTTGGCACAGAAAGTTGGACAAGAGGTCCCTTAAGGTCCATTTCTGGGAGAACAAGGTACTTTCAGGAGGGTGAGCTAATCTGCATGCAGCAACCATCATCAAAGACCTACTATGTGCCAGGGCTAGGCACTGAGATACCACCATGGACTGGAAATGTTTTGATATCAAACAATGTTAGAGTTGATGTTTCTAAAGTACTCTACATCATGTGAGTCACACTATAACCACTTATTTCATACAGAGAACATTCCAGGGCAGGAATATGATTGCTATTGTTATAGGAAATATAAAGGGAAGAAACAAAAGGATGAAAGTCAGGGGAGATGGGGTATGTGAAACACTGGCCAACCAACACAAAGGAGATGGAAAACAAAGGTACCAGGAGACATGCCGTGGACGGAGAAATGATGAAATGAAACCAAAAGGCAGTAAGAGGCAGAGAAATAAAACCTGAGTGCTGGAAAAAAACTTTCCCAGACAAAGAACACTTAGATTGCAAAGGTGTTTCCCAGCGACTGTGACAGAAACCGGATCACTAGTGGCATTCAAGACTAGACTAAACAGAACTCTGAAGAGATAAATTGTAGTGAGTAGCTTGGCATGGACTGAAGGGTAGGCCTGTTTTGCATTCTTCCACCTTAAATCTATGACTGTAAAATTTTTTCTTTCTCAGAAATATTTATTTGTTTTTAAAAATCTTATAGCAAACATAGCCCAGTTCTCCCAAGGCACCACTTTACCATAAAATATCTTGCGTTTGTCTCTATTTGTTTCATGCTCATTCATCTTACTCCCTTCCCAAACTGCATAATCTCCAGGGTAGAGAGAGGATTGCAAAGTTTTCTTCTGCAAATCCCACAGTAACTGGAAAAAAGTTGAAGCAAATACTAAGTGTTCAATAAATATGTATCGATAAACTATGGCTTTATTTAATACAAATATATGTTTAAGCCCCATGCCAGGAGCTAGGGGATGTAAATACATCTTTTCCTCAAAGTATGAGAAAACTGGGGGAGAGGGAAATCACAAGTAGTCAAATGTCCATATAAATGTTAAATAGAAATGATGAGCACTCACACATAATAGTAACACATAATATAAAAGATATCAAAGGCAATCTCTGATATACACTAAATAAAAGGTATAGTATGATAGGTACAACTGCTGTGAATTTGTTGTTTCATAAAGGGTTGGGTTCGAAATGACAGATTTTGTCTTATCTAAAGTGAACAGCAGTGCTCCCATTTATTTTCTCCTCTTTTGTTCTGTGGTCTCTCTGGGGTAGCAACGTAATTGTGTGAAGTCTAAGCACATGGCATGTGACAGACCTGGCAGCATGTATATACAGTTGTGAGCAGTATGTACCAGCTTCAGAGCAGTAAGTGGGTGGTTACAAGTCCAGACTTCAGGCATCTGATTTGTCTGATTGGGTGACCATGCATGGGGAGCTGGTAACCACCGTGGATCAGGTTGGCTAGAGGTTGAGATCCCTTGAGGTGGCACTGGAGAGTCAAGCACAGCCCATGAGAGTAATTGGCAAGGCCCAGAGTTAAGCACATTAGCACAACAGCAGTACCAGGGCAAAAGTGGAGGCACCATGGGTGTTTGGGGAGAAGAAGCTCTTCATTATCGTCAGTTTGCTTCACTTAATACTCGTGTGTGTGTGTGCGTGTGTGTGTGTGTGTGTGTGTGAATGAAATGGAATAGGAGGAGGCTGAGATCACTGGTGGTTTTGTCACTAGGTCTTGTCCGACTCTTGCGACCCCAAGGTCTGTAGCCCGCCAGGCTCCTCTATCCATGGGATTTTACAGGCAAGGATACTGGAGTGGGTTGCCATTTCCATCTCCAGGGGACCTTCCTGACCCAGAGATTGAACCTGCATCTCTTCAACTGCAGGCAGATTCTTTACCAACTGGGCTACCAAGGAATTCCCAATTACTAGATCACTAGTAATGGTCATTGACAGAAGGAGGGAAAGCCTGGAAAGTGAGTTCTGCTTCCAGAAAGAGACCTAAATGAGTCAAGCTTTATAGTGCCAAATCAAGATAACACTTCGAGAATGACTTGAACCTGATTCCCAAGGCTCTGCCCTTTCATTTCCATTACTAAGGGCCCTCTATGCCCAAAAGCAGAATTGATGGGTAGAATTTCAGATGTGCTAGGAAAGATCTTCTTAGTTTGTGGCTGATGCCTAACGGTCTTTCCTTTGATATAAGACTATTTTAAAACAGATATGCCATATAGGAGAACACAACAAGCTGTAAGTTGTCTTTCATACATCAATGAAAGCGTTCTTCAAAGCTATCTAGGCAAGGCCCAAAGTAGAGGGCAGCTACTGACAGATGGGAAGTATAGCCTAATGGTGCCAGTGCCCACATCCCCCAGTCTTACCATATTCCCCTCCATAGGCAAGACCCCATGCCCAAGTAAAGAAAGTTAGTGATGCCTCAACTTGAAAAGCAAGCTGTATTTGCAAGGCTTAACCAAGTTATAAGAGCAGAGGGGTAAGTAGTTATCAAATCAAGCCAGCCGTTCCCCAGAGAAAATGCCTTTTGTTTTAGCCATCTTAGTGGTTGGGTCAATCCAGTTATAGCTCTCCCTGGCAGTGATTGTATTTCTTTTTTCCTTTGAGAGGTGATTCTAGTGTCTAAAAGATCATCCAAGCCCAGATCCTAGAAAAATTAGGAAATTCATGCTTGAATGAAAATCCAGCCTGATGGTTAACAGTAATTCATGACATTGTGAAAAAGCCTGCAGCAACTGAGATGTGACTTTAATCCTATCAACAAAACATGCGTTACTAAAAGGCTACCCAAGCCAGCAAGTGAATCCCTTCCAGGTGAGCCTAGACATTAGATAAACTATACATTGCAGAAACCGTCAGGAATCTTGCAATTGCAAGTGTCAGAATAATAGACCCAACTGGCTTAAATAAAAGCGTGATTTTTTGGTTCTTATAACTGAAATGTCTAAGAATTCGAAGCTCAGATGGATCAAGGAGTTCTAATAATATCAGCAGAATAGGTTTTTCTCCTTCTTTTCACTCTGTTTTGCCGTGTATTGGTCTCATTTTCAGTAGTTCCAGACACTGAAGAAGTAAAATGACCATACAGTTGTTTCAGGCTATATCCTAGTAGCTCTACATTCAGCTTATATCTGAAAAAGAGAGAGAATGCCTCTCTTGTAGGTGCTCCCATCAGAAGTCTTGTGACTACCTTTTTGGATCTAACTGGGTCATATTCTCCTCCTTGAATCAATCTCTGAGGTCAGAACAATGGGATGCTGTAATTAGTCAGGTCTGAACAGCATTTCTCTCCCTGAACGAGGGAATAGAATCAAGATACCACCAAATTATGGAGACTGAAATGGAAGAGCTTTTCTCAGAAGAGAGCATTTCTCAGAAGAAAAGAGATCAAGAGGGTTATGCAATAAAACCATCTAACATTAGAACACTCTAGACTCAACTTTTTCTCTGAAAATGTGTATGTGTGTCTTTGTGGTCTAGAGTGGCAAAGAGGAGGACCAGGCACAAACAAGTGAGTAAAATAATGAGGGCTCCAAAGAAATTTCTGATAGTCTTAAAAAAAAAAAAAAAGCGTTAACAAGGAGCTGGGAGGCAAGATACAGGCAAAGTAGGAGAACAAACCAGGTTCTGTGTTGGCATAGATTGTCCTTTGAGTGAAACCAAAACCTCTTCTTTTTTGGAAACTGAAACTTAATGTGACTCCTGTAAGACAATTTTCATCTCTGGGCTTGGTGTAATTATCTGTAAAATGGAACCAGAGTGAAGAGAATTAGATCATCTAAGTTTCATTATGCCACAAATTTATATCATATTTAATGTTCAATACATTTTATTTATTTCAAATTACAATTCCAAGGTAGGACTAATGAGAATTACCTATTATAAGAAATACCTCCTTTAAGAAAATGTAATATAATTTACCACTACTTTCTTGTAATTTTGAATTCCCTCTTATATAGGCTTGCCAGGAGTCCTTTGTATTGGTGATAGTACAACCTAATTGACCAACAGGGGCACCCACAACACTGAGACTTTCAGAATAGCACTCAGAATGAGACCAAAGTGATCAGGTGCAATTTGGCTGGATACTGTCACCCACAGTGACCTTTCCCAGGTCAATTCAAGCAAGATGTTCTCACTAGTGAGATTAACCAGGGAAGGCAATGGCACCCCACTCCAGAACTCTTGCCTGGAAAATCACATGGACGAAGGAGCCTGGTAGGCTGCAGTCCATGTGGTCGCGAAGAATCGGACACGACTGAGTGACTTCACTTTCACTTTGCACTTTCCTGCATTGGAGAAGGAAATGGCAACCCACTCCAGTGTTCTTGCCTGGAGAATCTCAGGGACAGCGGAGCCTGGTGGGCAGCTATCTATGGGGTCACACAGAGTCGGACACGACTGAAGTGACTTAGCAGCAGCAGCAGTGAGATTTAATGTCTGGCCTAAACAGAATATTTCAGTCTGCTACTTGGCTAAATAGCAGAACTTAACCATTTTACTAAATTGAAGTCCTTTTTCTCTTATATTATTGGAAATCTCTGGGGTTAAGTGATGCTTTGGTCATTGTTTTCCACGGCTAAGACCCACCTATAGATCTTTTATTACCTTTGTTCAGAGTCACAGTCCCAGCATTCACACAAGATCCAGGTTTTCCAAATGTCCGATTTCTCCACAATTATGAACGCAATGTGTTTTGTTCTTTCAGTCATCCATAGAGTAAGAAATCTTTACTCGAGCAAACTTGTATTTTTTTCAGGGCAGGTTATCGCTAGTCAATAGATGTCTCAGGTGGAACCATCATAGCCCCAAAGAGTTAGGACAATGTCCTCAAAACCAAATTTACATTTACTTCTATAGCAGGGTTTCAGGCCTTGCCCAACGAGTCGGTTCCACAATTCTCTGCAATTCCTTAATAATTCAAATCACTAGTCCTCTAATAACATCATTTATGTCTTGTTGAACATGCCCAAATTCTCTTGAGAATGTTATTCTTGGTGTGAGTTCTCAAGCATAGCTCTTCCAAGGGTAGTTTTTCCAGACTTGATTCTTGGCCTGATGAATGCATTTGCAGGTCTCTTATAGGGAGAAGCTGTAGCAATTCATTAATTGAATTCTCTTTTAAATTCCTTCTTTTATTATGGTTATAAAAAAAAAAAAAAAAGCGTTAACAAGGAGCTGGGAGGCAAGATACAGGCAAAGTAGGAGAACAAACCAGGTTCTGTGTTGGCATAGATTGTCCTTTGAGTGAAACCAAAACCTCTTCTTTTTTGGAAACTGAAACTTAAATGTGACTCCTGTAAGACAATTTTCATCTCTGGGCTTGGTGTAATTATCTGTAAAATGAAACCAGAGTGAAGAGAATTAGATCATCTAAGTTTCATTATGCCACAAATTTATATCATATTTAATGTTCAATACATTTTATTTATTTCAAATTACAATTCCAAGGTAGGACTAATGAGAATTACCTATTATAAGAAATACCTCCTTTAAGAAAATGTAATATAATTTACCACTACTTTCTTGTAATTTTGAATTCCCTCTTATATAGGCTTGCCAGGAGTCCTTTGTATTGGTGATAGTACAACCTAATTGACCAACAGGGGCACCCACAACACTGAGACTTTCAGAATAGCACTCAGAATGAGACCAAAGTGATCAGGTGCAATTTGGCTGGATACTGTCACCCACAGTGACCTTTCCCAGGTCAATTCAAGCAAGATGTTCTCACTAGTGAGATTAACCAGGGAAGGCAATGGCACCCCACTCCAGAACTCTTGCCTGGAAAATCACATGGACGAAGGAGCCTGGTAGGCTGCAGTCCATGTGGTCGCGAAGAATCGGACACGACTGAGTGACTTCACTTTCACTTTGCACTTTCCTGCATTGGAGAAGGAAATGGCAACCCACTCCAGTGTTCTTGCCTGGAGAATCTCAGGGACAGCGGAGCCTGGTGGGCAGCTATCTATGGGGTCACACAGAGTCGGACACGACTAAGTGACTTAGCAGCAGCAGCAGTGAGATTTAATGTCTGGCCTAAACAGAATATTTCAGTCTGCTACTTGGCTAAATAGCAGAACTTAACCATTTTACTAAATTGAAGTCCTTTTTCTCTTATATTATTGGAAATCTCTGGGGTTAAGTGATGCTTTGGTCATTGTTTTCCACGGCTAAGACCCACCTATAGATCTTTTATTACCTTTGTTCAGAGTCACAGTCCCAGCATTCACACAAGATCCAGGTTTTCCAAATGTCCGATTTCTCCACAATTATGAACGCAATGTGTTTTGTTCTTTCAGTCATCCATAGAGTAAGAAATCTTTACTCGAGCAAACTTGTATTTTTTTCAGGGCAGGTTATCGCTAGTCAATAGATGTCTCAGGTGGAACCATCATAGCCCCAAAGAGTTAGGACAATGTCCTCAAAACCAAATTTACATTTACTTCTATAGCAGGGTTTCAGGCCTTGCCCAACGAGTCGGTTCCACAATTCTCTGCAATTCCTTAATAATTCAAATCACTAGTCCTCTAATAACATCATTTATGTCTTGTTGAACATGCCCAAATTCTCTTGAGAATGTTATTCTTGGTGTGAGTTCTCAAGCATAGCTCTTCCAAGGGTAGTTTTTCCAGACTTGATTCTTGGCCTGATGAATGCATTTGCAGGTCTCTTATAGGGAGAAGCTGTAGCAATTCATTAATTGAATTCTCTTTTAAATTCCTTCTTTTATTATGGTCTTTCCTTTTCTTCTGTTAAGATTATGTTTCTCTGCAATACTTTATTTAAACCAAACATTACAGGATTTAGGGCCTGGAAAGTGCGGTAGGAGATGGAGACAGGTAGAGCACTATGGTTCTACGATATATTTCACAGAATATATGGTAGTTGTTCCCCATTAATGACTTTACTATTGGATGAAAGTAACAGTGAAAGAGTATGTATAAATAATGAGGAAAAGAAACAAATACTTCTAAATTTTCTCTTAGGTTATGGTTTGTTTGTTAGTTTTTTTTTTTTAACATATTTCTACTACCTTGGAAACAGCCAGGAAGTATCATATTTGCTAAACTCCTATGGGAAAATCTTGTATTCTTTTATTGTAATGGATACATATGGCATAAACTCAACAGGTACTGATTGCATTATTGAATACAGGTAATGGAATAGATGGATTTGCAAAAATGTGATAGTGTAAAGATGAGTATAAAAAAAAAGTCTATGGGAATTAGAAGAACCACAATTGCTTCCTCTTTTAAAATGGGGGTGATAATACCAATATGCTAGGGCTTTTGTGAGTAATGAATGAGCTAATACATTTAAATAAATTAAAATGGTGCATACCTATATTAGGGCTTCCCAGGTGGTACAGTGGTAAAGAATCTGCCTGCCAGTGCAGGAGATATAACAGACGTGGGTTCAATCCTTGGGTTGGAAAGATTCCCTGAAGTAGGAAATGGAAACCCATTCCAGTATTTTTGCCTGGAAAAATCCATGGACAAAGGAGCTTGGCAGGTTACAGTTCATGGGGTCACAAAGAGTTGGACGCGACTGGGCACGCGTGCACACAGGCAAACTTGGCTGTATTAGATGATCCAAAAAAGTGGTTTCCTCTAGAGGCAGTTCTATGACTGCCCTTCTGCTTTTCACCATTAGGTGAAAGTAGTCTCATCAAAGATAGTGATAGAGTCATTAATTCCTTTATTACCAAGTGATTACTTGTTTATTATTTGTAGGTTAAAATCCCCTTCTCCACTGAGTTCATCTCTCTGTGGGGAAAACTGACAAAGTTTTTTAAACTAGGTAAGTACAAATATGTAGGTTATTGGTAAGGGCTAAGAAAAAAATTAAGCAGGTAAGAATAGAGAAGCTAAAGAAGAAAGCTGCTATTTTCGACAATGTGGTTAGAACAAATCTTTGTGAAGATAGTTCAGCAGAGACCTAGATCTTGAGAAGAAGCGGGATATGACATATATCTGGAGTAAAAGCGGTGTAGATGACTGTACCAAGCCGTGGGGGGCCCTGAGGCCTGGCATTTGGTGACAATGAGACCAGTGCGTCTGGGTGAATATGTGAGGTGGAGAGTGTTGGGAAATGGAGTCTGGAAGGAGCTGGAGCCGTTTGGTGAGAGCCTTCTATGCCGTGTAAGGAGCTGTCTCAGGGTGTCCACACTTCATTTATTCATCCTACGGACAAGTTCACTACCATATAAAGATCAGGAGCTGTACCCAGGAATCCTAAAAGAGAAGACAGTCCACAAGAACCAGACAGAAAATGCACTTCAAAGCTTTCAATGTGGTTTAGCTGGCTTTTATGACAGATGTACAGAAGCAAACTGCAGAAGGAGCAGATGAGAGACTCCCAAGTCTGAGGAAGTCAAAACAAGCTCCTAAAACATCAGCTTTAAGAAGTGAAGGCTGAGTAGAAGTTTTCTGGTCAGACAAAAGCCTGAGGAGGAAGTAAGGTATGATAAATACATCAGGTAAGCAATACAGCAGTAGTGAGCGTGGCAAATTCATGGACACAGACACTGTCTACAGGACAGAGGAAGCCCACTATCCAGCCCATGATTTTTTTTTCAAACTTTTTTTTTTTTTAACATATTTCTACTACCTTGGAAACAGCCAGGAAGTATCATATTTGCTAAACTCCTATGGGAAAATCTTGTATTCTTTTATTGTAATGGATACATATGGCATAAACTCAACAGGTACTGATTGCATTATTGAATACAGGTAATGGAATAGATGGATTTGCAAAAATGTGATAGTGTAAAGATGAGTATAAAAAAAAAGTCTATGGGAATTAGAAGAACCACAATTGCTTCCTCTTTTAAAATGGGGGTGATAATACCAATATGCTAGGGCTTTTGTGAGTAATGAATGAGCTAATACATTTAAATAAATTAAAATGGTGCATACCTATATTAGGGCTTCCCAGGTGGTACAGTGGTAAAGAATCTGCCTGCCATGCAGGAGATATAACAGACGTGGGTTCAATCCTTGGGTTGGAAAGATTCCCTGAAGTAGGAAATGGAAACCCATTCCAGTATTTTTGCCTGGAAAAATCCATGGACAAAGGAGCTTGGCAGGTTACAGTTCATGGGGTCACAAAGAGTTGGACGCGACTGGGCACGCGTGCACACAGGCAAACTTGGCTGTATTAGATGATCCAAAAAAGTGGTTTCCTCTAGAGGCAGTTCTATGACTGCCCTTCTGCTTTTCACCATTAGGTGAAAGTAGTCTCATCAAAGATAGTGATAGAGTCATTAATTCCTTTATTACCAAGTGATTACTTGTTTATTATTTGTAGGTTAAAATCCCCTTCTCCACTGAGTTCATCTCTCTGTGGGGAAAACTGACAAAGTTTTTTAAACTAGGTAAGTACAAATATGTAGGTTATTGGTAAGGGCTAAGAAAAAAATTAAGCAGGTAAGAATAGAGAAGCTAAAGAAGAAAGCTGCTATTTTCGACAATGTGGTTAGAACAAATCTTTGTGAAGATAGTTCAGCAGAGACCTAGATCTTGAGAAGAAGCGGGATATGACATATATCTGGAGTAAAAGCGGTGTAGATGACTGTACCAAGCCGTGGGGGGCCCTGAGGCCTGGCATTTGGTGACAATGAGACCAGTGCGTCTGGGTGAATATGTGAGGTGGAGAGTGTTGGGAAATGGAGTCTGGAAGGAGCTGGAGCCGTTTGGTGAGAGCCTTCTATGCCGTGTAAGGAGCTGTCTCAGGGTGTCCACACTTCATTTATTCATCCTACGGACAAGTTCACTACCATATAAAGATCAGGAGCTGTACCCAGGAATCCTAAAAGAGAAGACAGTCCACAAGAACCAGACAGAAAATGCACTTCAAAGCTTTCAATGTGGTTTAGCTGGCTTTTATGACAGATGTACAGAAGCAAACTGCAGAAGGAGCAGATGAGAGACTCCCAAGTCTGAGGAAGTCAAAACAAGCTCCTAAAACATCAGCTTTAAGAAGTGAAGCTGAGTAGAAGTTTTCTGGTCAGACAAAAGCCTGAGGAGGAAGTAAGGTATGATAAATACATCAGGTAAGCAATACAGCAGTAGTGAGCGTGGCAAATTCATGGACACAGACACTGTCTACAGGACAGAGGAAGCCCACTATCCAGCCCATGATTTTTTTTTCAAACATTGTTACATTCAACAAGAATCTAGTACACTTCACTGACCTATGTTAACATTGAGTTAGAATACTACCAGTAGCAAGTTGAAAATAAATTCTATTTTTAGGCATAAATTGGTGCCATCTGAACAACTGAATTGTCATCAAGCACTTGTAAGTTAAACTTTATTCTATTGATCTGTAACCTCCTATGCAAGGCTGAATTCCTGTCTTGGGTTTCAAGAAAACCAAGGGCATAAATGTTGATGGCTACTAGACCTGACTTCCCACTGTGGCCTTGACTGCTTCTACTAGTGATATAACTTGACATAAATATACATATATGTATGTATGTATATGTGTGTATATATATATGCACACACACACACACATATACATTAATTGCTTGTCTTCTCTGTTAAATTTAAATCCAGCCTCTCCTTTTTGATGTTAATTGCAGTCTCAAATATTCAGCCCCTGTTTTCTTTATTTTTTCCCTCTGTGCTCTGTGTGCTTAGTCACTCAGTCACATCCTACTCTTTGCAGCCCCGTGGACTGTAGCCCTCAAGGCTCCTCTGTCCATGGAGATTTTCCAGGCAAGAATAATGGAGTGGGCTGCCATGCCCTCTTCTAGGGGATCTAGGAGAACCCAGGTCTCCCTTACTGCAGATGGATTCTTTACCATCTGAGCCACCAGGGAAAACTCTCCGCCTCTAATTTAAAACAGAGGTGGTGGGCAGGGTGCAAGGAGACTGGCAGTAGATGGTCAAAAGGTATAAACTTCCAGTTATAAGATAAATAAGTACTAGGAAAGTACTTTTGCCTGGCAAATCCCGTGGACAGAGGAGCCTGGTGAACTGCCATCGATGGGGCCGTGAAGAGTTGGACATGACTGAGCAACTTCACCTTCACTTTTCACTTTCATGCATTGGAGAAGGAAATGGCAACCCACTCCAATGTTCTTGCCTGGAGAATCCCAGGGGCAGTGGAGCCTGGTGGGCTGCAGTCTATGGGGTGGCACAGAGTCGGACACGACTGAAGCAACTTAGCAGCAGCAGGAAAGTAATGTACAACATGATGTCTATTAGTTAATATTGCTGTATGATATATAGGAAACTTGTTAAGACAGTAGATCCTTAAGAGTTCTCATCACAAGGAGGACATTTTTATTTTTATTGAGTGTATACAAGATGATGTCTGTTAACTAAAGTTATTATGGTAATCGTTAATCATTTCACAGTATTCATAAATCAAACCATCCTCTGTGTACCCTAAATTTATACAGTGATACATGTAAATTAGTTCTCCATAACACTGGGAAAAAATGAAAATGTAAAAAAGTACAGTAACACAAATGTATCATCTTCCTTAACTTCTCACTGGCGCCATCCAAGTCATCTTAGGAAAAACACTGGATGGACTTCACAAGAACTCTGTTATGCAGCACTTGAATTTCCTTGCTGGATTAGAAATAAATAACAGCTAGTATCTTATGATTGCCACCCTTGTCATACTGTATGATCTGGGTAGGTGACCTTATTTTTAGGAATCTAAGTAGTTAAAGATTGTAGGATGCATCCTTACTCAGGTATATTGAAACACAAGAGAGAGAGAGAAGGTTGGGAGTGGGAAGTGAACACTGATTATTAGATGACATCAACTTTAAGATGCATGTTCATTTCAGAATATAAAATGTGAAAAAATGTATTTGTTTTAAAATCTATAATATATAATCTTAATTTTTCTAAACCTCTGTTCTTACTTAATGAGTTGTTTTGATGATAAATGCAATAACGCATGAAACATAGGATCTGATATATTAGAAGAACATAAAAATGTGCAAGGAGCCAAAAAGGTCCCATTCTTCTTCTCTTTTTAAAGAAGCTTTAATTTTCCCTTCCTCCTGAACTTTTAAAACATTTACATGAACAATCTGACATTGTGGATTTGTGGGGTTGAATTTAGTCAATCAGCCTTTTGTTTGTTGTCGATGGGTTAGAAAGCAGTGTGTTGAATGTATTTTCCTCTTTAGGGCTTTTTTCAAATGATCTGAGTGTGGTTTTAGAAGGATCTTCTAGATATTTTAGAGGGGTCTGGGGACAGCATAACAGGTGACTTGACTTCTATCTCACACCGTGAACAGATAAACCCATCAGTACAAAAGCAGATTTATCCTTTTGCCAGGAGAGTGGAAGTCACTCCTGTGATTCCTTTTACCAATTGGCTGATGACTTGTGAGGTTTTTCACTGTGCAAGGCTCTGAATGCAAAACAAAGAGGTTTTAGATACAGCCTCTGCCTCCCCTTGAGGAGCTTGCGATCTTCCCCCAAACACATACGTGGAAAGAAAGAAAGAAGAAAGAGAAAGAAGGAAGCAGGAAAGAAGGGAAGAAAAGGAGGAAAGGAAACAATCTGAATCACTTTATTGTACGCTTGAGACTAACACAATATTGTTAATAAACTACACTGCAACACAAATTAAAATTTCAATTAAAAAAAAACCCATGTTAAAAGACGCTTACTCTTTGGAAGAAAAGTTACAACCAACCTAGATAGTATATTCAAAAGCAGAGACGTTACTTTGCTGACTAAGGTCTGTCTAGTCAAGGCTATGGTTTTTCCTGTGGTCATGTATGGATGTGAGAGTTGGACTGTGAAGAAGGCTGAGAGCTGAAAAATTGATGCTTTTGAACTGTGGTGATGGAGAAGACTCTTGAGGGTCCCTTGGACTGCAAGGAGATCCAACCAGTCCATTCTGAAGGAGATCAGCCCTGGGATTTCTTTGGAAGGAATGATGCTAAAGCTGAAACTCCAGTACTTTGGCCACCTCGTGTGAAGAGTTGACTCACTGGAAAAGACTCTGATGCTGGGAAGGATTGGGGGCAGGAGAAGAAGGGGACGACCGAGGATAAGATGGCTGAATGGCATCACCGACTCGATGAACATGAGTCTGAGTGAACTCCAGGAGATGGTGATGGACAGGGAGGCCTGGCGTGCTGCAATTCAGGGAGTCGCAGATTTAGACACGACTGAGCGACTGAACTGAACTGAACAGATGTGATGACCAGGCACACTAAGTTATTCTTACTCCACATACCAGGAAACAGGCTCCAAGAGAGTAACAAACTTGCTCGGGAGCACAAGGCAGATGAGGGATGGAGGCAAGACTTGAGTGCAGTCTCCTGACTTCAGGGGGCGTTGCAACCACACCACCACTCTACCTCCTGGAGCCTGAGCTCCCAGGGAGCTCACTAGGGAAAACCAGAACAAGGATGTTGCACCCACTCAGGAGGTTGGGTCATAAGAGAGAGGGGGCCCCAGTGCAGACAAGGCGGTCACAGAGGAGAGCAGGGTAGCCGGATTCCAGAGTGTGCAAGCCTTCTGAGGGGCCTGGGCAGGCTGGGAGGGCCAGGGGGATGGGTCAGTCCAGGTTGGTTGAGGTCATGCAGTCAGAGGATAGTATTTCCGTCATGGTGATTTAAGTCTGTCCGTGGGTCTCCTGCCTCACTGGCCACAGTTTAGAGTGCTCTTATACCCAGCAAGGCTCCAGTTTCCCTTTGGGGTAACATTATTCGGGTGCTGGGAGAGAAATACTCTCTATACGGCTGCTGCTGGTGGAGTTCTGCTCTCTGACCCTCAGCCCTCCTGGGAGGCATTTGTCATTGAGGTTTCCCTGCCTGGAGCTTTAAGCAGGGCTGCCAGCTTCACAAACTGCAAAGAGAAATAAAGCTCTGGGAAGTGATGCTTATCCCCCTGTGGTCTGGCTTTTGGCCCCTGCCTTTACCTCCTTAATAATCCCCAAAGAGACAGAGGCGGTAAATGCAGTTCCGCCCTTCTCGGCTCACCACATCGCTAGCATCCCGGCCTCATGTGCCTTTATCCTCTATCCCCTCTTTCCCCTCCCTCTGCTTGGAAGAGAATTCCTGCTCTGGCTTGTCAATCTGTCACAGAGGTCTCCAGTTCCGCCCCCCTACCCCCCTCCAACCCCCCAGCACCTCCTTGGCTCTGTCCTGAACATCAGTCTGTGTCTGTCAAAACACTGACAGCGCTTCTCCCTGCTCAGAGAGCATCGGATCCCATCTGTACCCCAAACAGTCTCCCAGGTTTATTTTGCCTATCACTTCCGAACACTCGCTATTTAAATTCCAAATCATTTTTCTGGGGTTAACAGCGTCCCTGCTATTCTTGGAGTTTACTCACTACTTCTCCAACTCAGTCACCTTATTTATATGCTTCTAGAATCGTATATATACACACACTTGCACACACGCAAATGTGCATCTGTACACACGCAGGTGCACGTGCAGACGTATGACTTGTGAGTCTTCCCCACACCATGACTGCCATAAGCATCAGGCTGGATTATCACCAGTCTGTATGTTTCATCAACAAAATGGCTAAGGTCATCATGCTTTCAAAGACCATTTGAATTATTGGGGAGGGGGCGCGGAAATATGGAATACTTTAGATATTTTTTGATTTTTTGTTTGTTTCTTCAGGCCCTTTGCAATCAAAATTTAATTATGTGACTCTGTCAGTTGAAATATGTCGAGAATGCTTGTCATTATTCTCTCTTGCCTCTCTTAGATGCTAGAGGGAATTTAGAAGTATTTCTCGGTAAATAAAGCAAGCACATCATTTCTTTACATATTAGAAACAAGATCATTTGACAGCAGGGAGGGTGAAGTAATCCTGCCTCTTTCAAGCGCAGGGCTCCCTCCTAATCTGACACCTCTTCTGCCAATGTTCAACACTTCTAGGGCCAATGATGCTGACATGCAACTGAGAGTGTTAAATAGAGAAGAGCTAAACAGTCTCAGCTCTAGCATCCAAAGTAAGCCTTGCTCACCAGAGCTCCAGTGAGTGGCTCAGCGTCCAGCCACTCAAGTCCAGACACCTGCCTGGCTCTCCCAGCATCCCTCACCTGGTCCCTGCTTGCTGCCTGCTCCTCGCCCACCTATCTGCTCCCCTGCTAAACCCAAGACTTCCTTTCCCCTTGAATCTGTGGAATACTGATTGCTGGTTGGCTCCGTGTGGGTGCTGGTCAAGTCTCTGTGGCAGTGAGGGCCTTTGGGTCAAGATGTCAGCACCTCCAGGTCAGTGTAGACAGAATGAGATGCTGACACATTGCACCTTGGGCAAGATTTCAGAGATGAAGTCTGAGAGCTGGTGCCAACTTCAGAAGGGAGTGCACCCTGGTCTGGCTATAGATGGCATGTGGGGGCCTGTGTGATGAGAGGAGACCAGCAGGCAGGGTGCTTCTGATGGGAACGTGAGATACTCGAGTTACTCAGACCCCTACTTAGCACCGTAGCTTGTTTTCTTCTAGTATGGAGTTATTCCAGGAGCCAGGAGTGGGCCTGATCTGTTGCAGGCTGATCTGGCCGTGGAGCCCATTCTGTCCTCTTCCACCCTGCCAGCACTTCCCCAAGTCTGTCTTTACTTCTGACTCTTATAAGCCAACCACTGCTTTTTGCCCTTAAAGAATCATCTCCTGGAAGACACAGGACTGTCAAGAGAGAGAAAAAAAATTTTTGACTTTTGTCAGAGAGAGAAGCCAAGGCCCAGGCCCATGCACCCTGCGACACTTCCCCCACTAGGAGACACCTGCCGTGAGCGTGCGAAGGTGGACAGTTGGGCAAAATGTGAAGATGGGGTTTCCAAGTGCAACAGGGCATCTCACAGGTCAGTGGGCTCTGGGCAGGGTCAGTTCACGCCAGCTGCAGACTCTGCGTTCTCTGTTTCCCCGCATTGTTTGCTCCCTGTCTTCCTTCCACGTTTCCTTCCTTCCTCCCTCCCTCCTCTCCTTCCTTTCTTCTATCTTCCTCATTCACTTTGTGTGCTCTGTGTGAGTACCATTTGTGATTTTGTTGAATGTCAAGGGATAATAAAGACATTTCTAAAACACCTGTAGGCTGTGAAGACTGGCAGTGCAATCAACACTGACTATAAGAAACAAGACATGTTCACAACTGGAAGCTCCTATCTCATTCTGCCCCCCTACCCCGCCATCAGAACTAATCATCACTCCACATTGTGTGCATCTGATTTGTGATTCTCAGGGGCCACTGAAACTCTTGTAAGCCCAGAGTTCCCAGATACAGAGGCATTACCTTCTGTAAGGAAAATTTCCCTCTGACTTTGAGATGATCCCAGGAGAGAAGTTTCTGACCACTTCTGAACATGGTCTTCTTCTTATTAATAAAAGCAGAGGCCCTTAAAAACTAACGTGTCACTATCCAACATCATCCAGAAGAAACACACAAACAATACCACAGCCCATGATTCTAAAGCGACTTCCCGTGATGCGCGGAATGTTATGAACCTGGCACACACTGCCTTTCTAGACATCTCAGGTCAGTGTTCAACCGGTGTCTGTTATGCTTTCAGCTTCCCCTTACAATTCTGGGTTCAGTAAGAGTTTGTTGGAACTTTCACACATGTGAGGTCTCTCTAGGTCTGGAGACGCCCTTCTCAGTAGATTCTTGCCTTACACTCTCTGAAAATTACTTGAAACTCCAGCAGGGAACCCCTAGCCACATGTGATTACTGAGCACTTAAATTGTCCAAATTAAAATGTTCTGTAAGTATAAAATGGGCTTCCCTGATAGCTCAGTTGATAAAGAATCCACCTGCGATGCAGGAGACCCTGGTTCGATTCCTGGGTCAGGAAGATCTGCTGGAGAAGGGATAGGCTACCCACTCCAGTATTCTTGGGCTTCTCTTGTGGCTCAGCTGGTGAAATCTGGGTTTGATCCCTGGGTTATGAAGATCCCCTGGAGAAGGGAAAGGCTACTCACTCCAGTGTTCTGGCCTGGAGAATTCCACGGACTGTATAGTCCATGGGATCACAGAGTCAGACATGACTGAGTGACTTTCACTTTTCAAGTATAAAATACACACTGGATTTCTAAGACTTAGTATGAGAAAAATGTAAAAATATCTCACTAAACCTGATAATACTGATTACATGTTAAAATGACTAATAATTTGAATATATTGAGTGAAATAAAATATATTATTAAATTTCTTTCTGTTTTAATTTGGCTACTAGAAACTTTTAAGTGGCATACGGGGCCTACATTTCATGGCTTTTATTATATTTCTATTGAATACTCTGTCTTAGAGTATCAAAGACATGATACACCAAGCTTTAGATTATTGTAAAAGTTTTAAGTATAGTGCAGGGTTTTGCCCTTTTGCCCTCAAACCCATTCCCTGCCTTGTTCCCACTTTGCACCACAGGAGGCTGCTTCTTACAAGGGCTGTTTTCCAAGTGTCTATGACATTTTGCTTTCGCCTGGATTTGATTAGGGGAGACACTAGTAGGAGGTTGGTGGGTGAGAAGGAAAGAGAAACCGGTGTGTTTTTACCCTCTGTGCTTGGGGCAGTGTTTTGGCAGACACGGTCCCCTCCGTGCCCCGGGTTCCTACTAGAGAGGCTCCACCTCCAGCCAGGTAGAGGGTTATCTAGACCCCCCCTTGCTGGTAACATTACCTTCAGCCTCATCCTTTCAGCCTGGAGGGAGTGGCTTCCTGCTGTTTTAATCACAGCCTCATTCTTTCCTATTTGGCTTTTTATTGTTTGATACTTATGTCACAAATTCTCCTGAACAGCGGGATCAGCAAGAGTTGGAGGAGATGATAGAATACAAAGCAAGGGTCTGCAGACAGGAAGGACTTCAAAAGTGATCATATCCATCTTTTAAGTTAAATATGTAGAACTTAAATGGGAATGGTAGTAGAAGGAAACGAAAGTCCAGGAAAGAACAAGATAGAGAATAAACCACCTGATAGGCTGGGAAGATTTCTTATGGAATAAACTTTTAATTTTAGAATAATTTGAGACATCCAAGATGTACAGAAACGTTGCAAAGATATTACATAGATTTCTCATACTCTCCTTATCCTGACAGCAATACTTTATATAACTGTGGTACCTTAAAAAGTTTATTTAAATATGGAGAGTGGTACATTCTACAGGTAGAATAGAAGAAAATTATAGAGGATCTATATCAGTTTCCAAATTTTAAAATTTGAAGGGGTTTAGTGTCTAGGGGAGCCTGCTGATTTTCATTCACTCACTAAATATAAATTACAATCCAGACACTGAACTACAGTGATGGACAGGGGCCACGTAGCTTGTTAGTGGAAGACTTGAGAAGAGAGCTGCATGTGTCTTCCTTGAAACCTGGGGATTGCTCTGATAGCCAGCACTGTTTTCAAGCTGATGGACTTACCTCCTGAGAGAGGAAGCCTTGGTCAGTTTCATGCAGGACATCCCTAACAGCCAGGTCGGTACAGGCTTCTTCTCTGGAGCATAAATCGGGCCACCAGATTGGGGAATCAGCAGCTGTTTTCAGCCTTGGTTACCTGTTAGAGTCACCGAGGGAGCTTGAAATCTGCCTCGATCAAAGCTCTAGTTTCTCATCTAGTTGTCCTGGTCTATAGCCTGAATATAGGTATTTTTCAAATGCTCCCAGGTATTTCTAACATCTGCCAAGGGTGAGAAATAGACCCGGGCCGAACAGTAGCTCTACGAGTTGGCACATGTGACTTAGCTGTTCCCGCAGCTGTTCTGGGGAGCCAACAGCTGATCCGAGCACAACTTTCCATGTGCGCTGTGTTTGGTCAGGAGCCCTTCTGAGACTGGTCTTCCTGACGTCCTTGGAAACACATTCTCATCTGGCGCTGCGCATCTGGCTTTATCACTGTGAGCACACCATGAGCGTCTTCTCTTTACCACGGCCCATCGTCTGCATCTCTGTTCATGTAGTCACACAGTCTTCATCGGATGCCCTGAATTCTCTGGATTCCGAAGCGTGTCAGCGTGTGATGGCATCTTTGCCACCCCCAGCCATTTCATTCAGTGCCATTTAGTATGTGTCATAGACACACATCTCCAAAGCTCCCTTTACACTGTAGTCTCTTGCCTCGCCTTTATTAAAAATGTGATTCATAATTTCTCATTTACATTTTGTTCCAAATCTTAGAATCTGAGGATTTGGTGAAGAAAAGCTAAGAGACAACGACTGCCTCCTTTTATTGGAGACTGGGGGAGGGTGTTCTAACCCCAGATTGAGAGCTGCCTTCCTCATCTCATGCCCTCCCTCTTCTTTTCAGAAGCTGAGAGGTTTCCAGGATTCACAAATCTCTCTCTTTTTATTGGCATCCACAGTCCTGATGTCCACATAGCTCTGTGTGTGTGTGTGTATGTGTGTGTGTGTGTGTGTGTGTGTGTGTGTGTGTGTAGGAGTGTTAGGGTCTATAATATACAATACCTGCAAGTGCTCGCTGATGTTATGGAAATGATGGAAGGGCTGTGCCAATCTCACAAACACAGAGCATGCATTATTCGAAGACTGTGGCTTTCCAAATGGGAACCTGTAAAAACAGCTGATAGATTTATGTTCTTGTTTTAAACAGGCCACCCAGCCCCGGTGTAAAATCAGGGTGGCAACTGAATACATCACTGTTCCCAGCAGCTACCTGGGTGCTCTCATTACCCAGTGGAAAATGGGCCAGGCTGTTCATTAGAACTCCCTTCTCCTAAGGAGAGCCATTTACACGCTGTCTCATTTAAAACAAACAAACCAACCCCACAGAGATTTAAAAGAAAACGGAAAGACCTTTTCCTTTCTAGCCTCTGGAAGGCAGCGCGTGTTCCTCCTGTTTGCCTGTGTCTAAGCCGTCGTGGATGAAGGATGGCTGTGCGCCTGCTCAGGAGAGGGAATTGGTTTCTTGTGGGAGGAGGCTATACCTGTCGGCGTTAAATTAGAAAGAGGTGGATGCTGGTAAATGTTTTGGGGGAGAAATGGCTGCAACCCAGAAGAATAGCTTGCTCACTCTCACCCTCATCTCCTTGGAGGAACAAAAGGGGCTGGTAGGACTTGGGGTAGAGGCCTGTGCAGTCAGGACCCTGCAGGGGAGCTGCCACACAGACATCTGGGGAGCAACACCTCACGGTCACGGCCATGGGAAGGGAACACATCATCGTGAGGCTGGGGAAGTTCAGGGGCCAAGGGAGGCTGGGGGCCTCTTGGGGGCTTCACGGCCTGCAGCTTTATTCTCTCCAGTTCTGGCACTGGGTTTCAAGAAAGAAAGCCACAAGAAACGAATGACCACACCTCAACCCGGCCCACTTGCCCTCCTGGCATCTGCATCACTGGCCGCTCTAGACTTGCATCTGCTCTGCTCTCTGACCTTTGGCTCCCCTCCTGGCTCTCTCCTCCCTGCTGGGGCACTCCTAGCCCTGATGCCAGGAGGGCAGCCTCAGAGCAGCAGTAGATAAATACAGCCTCCCTGAGCCCCATGGGATCCACGCGGCACAGCTGTCTCCAGCCAGCCTGCACTCTGGGGCTCCCGACAGTCCTGTGTGTGTCCTTCCTGCTCCCAGCCTGCCACGGGTGGGATGGGGCCCTCCAGCTCTGCCTCCTTTGGCCTCTTGTCCAGAGTCTTTGAGCAAGTTGCTGTCATTCTGAGATCTCTCATTTCCCTTTTCCAAACAGGGCACGCCGTAAAAACAGCCACCCTTTGCCACAGAAATACTAGCTGTCAGGTCTGCTGGGAGGTAAAAATGAGAAGAATAGGAAAGAACCCTGGAGAGATGAAGCTCATCCCGGGGCAAGTGGCAGCATTTGTTAGTTCAGATCTGTCTTCTCTCAGGCATGTCTTTTTGGGTGTCTGGTGGATTTAGGAGTAAGGCGAGTTGACAAGAAACTCACACCAAACCCTGGGATCCTCCCAGTGATTAACTCCGCGTTCTGAGATCAGTGCTACCTGTTAATATGTGAGCCACCTACTCTAGCCTCATGGATGTGTAGCTGTCATTCCTCATCCCCTACTCCATCCCAGCTGGCTAGGAGGGCAGGGAGAACAATGCACGTGCTCAGAGGTGTCCCTGGGCTGGGTCCCTGCCCTTCCAGACACATCTGGCAGAAGTTGCCAGGTACACAGTACATGCCAATGCCAAAAGAGACCAGATGTTTAAGGAAATCAAAACCCATGTCTACAAGGAAGCTGCAGAAAGGGGAGGAATGATAGAACTCCCCTCATGACAATTTTGACCACGAGCTGAGACCATTCTTCAGTCACTGACATAAGTTGATGGTGTCATTGATCAAAATATATGGAGACAGAGAACTGGATTGGGATGTCCCCAGTTCTACCCATGGTTCTTATGGGAATGAACTCACCTGCTCACAGTAACAGCATATTTTACCATCTCATGCAAAACATAAATGAGACCTGGGGCTCAATGATGCAGATCTCCCTGGCCTGTGCAGGCTTGAAGACCTTCAAGGTAGACCCAAACCCTGCAGGAGCAGGTGCCCAGGATGCTGGCTGGCCATTGTCAGCCCCCTTAAAAATAACACCTACCTTCCTTCCCTGGGGAAGTGTGGGCAGGAACTTGGTACACTGCTCCTCATCTGCTTTAATCATTACACCCATCTCTCTTTCCTTATATTTTATTGCTTAATTTATTATCATATTTGAAAAATCTTTTTCATCTTTTTTCTTTTAGCTGGCTAAGACAAGTCCCATCAACCCAAGAAGGGAGCAGCAAAGATGTACTAAAAGACTTAAGCAACTCACCAACCTTCAAACACCTCCATAGTGGTCCTTCAAACACTCCTGAAAGCTAGAATTCAATGCAAATATCCTAATTAAATACCTTGGGGATTCCCATGACACAAAAATTGACCCATTATTATAATGAGGTGGCAATTCTCATTTTTAACCCCCCACAAAGCTGATAAATTGTAATGAATCATAAAACAGTGTTAACTTTCCCCTATCCCCTGGCCAGCACACCTGGGAGTCTTTTGGTACAATTTGGCTAAATTTCTGGAATATAACCTATATCCTCAAATGAAAAACTCTTCCACATTATCTTTACTCCTTGTCTAGCTTGGGCATGTCAATTTCCCCTAAAATATCCTTCCCCAGGGCTGAGCAGAGGAGAGGTGTTCTCTGTTCTCCAGGTTGCAATAGTAACTCATAAGGAGCCTTTCTCTGCTAAGAGGTTCTAGGTCCCAAGCAAGGTAGGGGTATGTGTTTTCTTTTAACGTGATTTCAATGGTCACTGTCAAAGTCAAGGCAAGACCTGAAGAACCTGAAGGGATCACTCTATAGCCTAACTAATGAGTTGTTCACATTGAAAGGGAAAAATAAAATACATAGGGCAAGGCCTTCCCTGCTGACAAAATGGACAGATTCAATAGCTTCTTGATAATAACACTGATGGGCCTTCAACTGCCAAGGTGCCACCTGTGGTTGGTCTTCCAGGCTCCCATCAGCCTTTAAAAGTTTTCACCACGCTATTCTAAGTTCCCATTGTTGAAAGTAAGGCAAACTCAGTTCCTTCTGGGATTTCTCTATTTTGTGTGGCTATGAGCTTCTCAAAGGTATTTGTTGCAATTCAGCTCATGGCTGAGTCCACTGTTTCGCAGGGCACCTGAGAGAAGGGAAACCAGTACCCTGGATTTCCTTGCTTCTGCTTCATGTAGTGGAAAGAACACTGGGTCAGATGTGAGTTCTGCTCCTGTTCTGCGATGGAGTGACAGTGAGGCCTTAGGACTGCCCTGTTCAACTAGCAGCCGCCGGCCCGTGCGGCCACTGCGCTCGGACAATGCAGCCGAATGCTCTTAGTGTCGAATACACACTGGGTTTCAAAGACTTAGTAGATATATTTTTTTAAAGACTCTAAAAGAGCTCAGTAAATTTTATATTGACCACATACTGAAATGATACTATTCTGGATAAATTTGGGTTAAACAAAATATTTACTTTATTTGTATAATTTTACTTTTTTAATTGACTACTAGAAAATGTAAAGAAAGCTTCACACATGGTTCGCATTATATTTCTATGGGACAGAGCTGCCCCAGACAAACCTGAGCTTGCCTAGTTGTTAAAAAAAAGGTGCAGTCAAGAGCACTTCTGACAACTAGTAATTTCCCTGCATGCAGTCTTCCAAGGTTACTGCCTCCTTTTTTATAACATTTAAAAACTGATTTACCTGCATCATCAATGAATGTTGGAAACTTATTGTATAAAAACATGGCATGTGGGTTAAGTGTATTGGTATCCAGGTGCTAAACAGATAAAAAAACATAAGTCCTGTCCTAAAGCAGGAAGTGCTGGTGAGGAAGACATAAGACTTAGAAACACAAAACAAGCAGAAATGATATAAAATCAGAGGTGATCAACTGTAAATTTGTTCTCATAATATATGATGTGTAAGGCTTTAATCAGTTGAGAGCGTTTCAAACCGGGAGACTCTTTCTAGTGGGGGTAACAGCAAGAACAAAATAAAGTAAGGCTAGTGTTTTCCGTTCTCCCCTAAATGATTGCTTGATAACTGTGAGGAATGATGAGTGAGCATGAGGGACTTAAAGGTAAACAGAGGATATTTCCTGAGCTATTGTCTTCCCTTCTAGGAATAGTTTCCCTATTTCTTCCCACCAAGACTGGGAAACTAGAATGGTGCTACCCATCAGCCATTTCTCCAGAGCTTCAGCTATGGGGAGCTAGAGATGATATGAGTTTCTCTGAGGCAAAGGGTATTATATTAGAGAATTCTGGCAGAAGAGTATGGTAAAGTATAAGCATCTTCTCTCTTCAAGGAAAGGGAGGCGGTGGTAGTAGCTCAGCATCACTCCTTAGCACATTGGGCAACTCCCTATCTGCTTTGCAACCTTCCTTTCCCCCTTGCCCTACCCAGGAACCATGCCCCATCAGCAGATGTGACTGCAGGATTCATGGAGGTCACCTGGGTGATGAATCAATTGAACCCTTCTGCTATTCTGGGGTGGGGTGGGGAAACCTTTGGAGAAAACCACAAATTGGCCAATGTCTCCTCTCCCTTTCAAAGTTCTCCTCCCAGCTAATTCAGGAAATAACATCTCAGAGGTTCCCATCTTGGTGTGTGTGGTGTTTTTAAACCCTATCTAAATGGCTAAGAAGGCAATTCTTTTCAGTCACTTGCTTTGTGCAGCCTTCCCCTTTCCTGGCAGAGACAGTGTGTGCACTCTATTAGAGCATTTTTTTCTACATATAATGGCACCAATTAAATTACCTTGCAGCCCGACCTTAATCTGGCAGGAATGATTATTCCATGAAACAGTTAGGGCTCTAATTGACATGAAGTGCCTGCAAAATATGTCTTTTGCAGCAACCCCTGTCAAAGTCACATTGATATGCTAATCCCTATAGCTGGCAGAATCACTTCATAAAGAGAGACATTGAAAATTGAATTATTTCAATTTCAGTACCTAGGAATCTAGTGATCTGTCTGTATATGTAACTAAGTAGGTGCAATACTTTATATGGGTAAACAGCTGTACTAGGGCGTTGCCATGGAAACTGCTTGACTCATGGCAGTTGTGTTAGTGATGAAGTCATTAGCAGTGTGAAATGTACTTTGAGGTTGTCAAGTGTAACACTCCAGGAATATTTCAGCGGTCTTAGTGGAGCCTTTTCATTTACATAATTTAGGCTTTCACACATGATCTCATTATGGGGCAAAAAAGGAGTAGGTTGTGGGGGCAATTGTACCCAACCAGATGAATCTCCATTATTCCATTCAATCATTATTCTCTATCCTGAAATAGGGCCCCCCAAATTAGTTCTAAGGATATTGACAACTCCCTTGGAACAATAACTTTAAGAAACCCTGTTGGTGATGGGTCATGCTGGATTACTCTACTTGTCGCCTGTGCAGTTAGAAATCATTGAGTACATTGGGTGGTTTCTCTTCAGTTGAGTCAGTTTTTTTTTTTTCCTGTTGTTTCATTAACCTTGTAATTAGGAAGTAAAATTTTAAAGCCATCGGATTCATTTTTTAAATCAATATTCAAGTTAACATTACGCCTTTAATCAACATCCCCAGTGACCCCTCAAGGATCCCAGTGATGATATGATGTGTGTGTGGTATTAGTGAATTTCCAGTTTGAAAATAGTCTTTAAAATCAAGGGATGAGCTTTGATGCTTATTTCCCAACATATGCGTCCATTTCCTCCCAGCTCTCCAGAGTTAGTTCTGAACAATTTTTGTTTGTTTCATGAAGTCAGGCACCCTGAATCAGGCATGAAGCACTCTTCCAAAAGTGGAATTCTAAAACTATTTTAGGGTTCCCTTGATGGTTTAGTCAGTAAAGAATCTGCCTACAATGCAGGAGATCTGGGATCAATCCCTCGGTTGGGAAGATCTGAAGAAGGAAATGGCAAACCACTCTAGGATCTTGCCTGGGCAGAGGAGCCTGATGGGTTTCAGTCTATGAGGTTGCAAAGAGTTAGACATGACTTAGCAACTAAACCACCCCCATCAAACATATTTTAAGCAGTGACTACATTATTTAACAGACAACTTCCCATGGTGAAAATTTTTTGACAGGGTACTTAAAAGCGCAAGTTCAGGTGTATAAGTTTATAACTACATCTCAGTTTTTAGTTTGGTGTTCTAATTTTTATCTGTCCATTCATTTATTCATTTATGTGTTCATTCATCAAATATTTATTGAGTATACCAAGAAGTGTTCTAGGTGGTAGGGATAAAGTGATCAACATAATAGACACGGCCCCTGTCTTCATGAAGCCTAATCTAATGGGAAAGACATATTGTTAAGTATTTATATGCAATTTGGCAACCCACTCCAGTATTCTTGCCTGGAAAATCCCATGGACAGAGGAGCCTGGTAGGCTACAGTCCATGGGGCCGCAAAGAGTTGGACACGACTGAACGATTTCACTTCACTTCTTCATGCAATTATGCTCAGAAATGATGAGAGAGACAAGAGAGGTGCCTGATTTAGACTGGAAGGATCAAGCACAGCCCTCTGGAGATGGCCATTCAATCTGAGACTGGCAGGAGGAGTCGCAAGCTAGGGGAGGGCAAGAGGCAGCCCCGGTGAGGTGCCGAGGCCAGAGGGGCTTGCCAGGATGAAGGAATTTAAAGAAAGTGAGTCTGATGGAGGAACATGTTAACCCTTAGCTGCATCTTTGGCGAAAGAAACAGATGTTGTCCTAGTCCCCAAAAGGTCATTGTGTTTACCATTTCCAGATGAATAATAATTTATCAAAGAATGCCACCACATAGAATGAGAATCCTCACATTTTTCAAAAATTTAAACATTTGTCAAAACCTCAAAAATCATTCCTGTTTTTTTTTCCTTCCATCCACCTAAGTGAGTCATCAAGAAGTTACTAGATATTACTCAAGGAAGAAACTTCTATTCTATGCCATAGAATATGGTCTAATTTATTTTTCTTTACTTCCAAATACCATTTCTTTCTAACGAACTCACCATGTACTTTTCATAGCTTCTGCTAATGCAAGATGTGGATTTATGTTAGTACTCTGAATACTAGAGTGACCATTCCTAGGCAACTGTAAGATGTTTGGGGACTGGAACAAGCTGTTACTTGTTTTGCATACTCTTAAATTATCATGTAGAGCTATATAGATATTGTAGAAATTTCTGGAAGGAATGTCTGAAAGGTAACTAATATGCAACACAGCATGCCTTGATCCTATGAAATTCTGAAGAGCCTAGTAAGCTAAAGTCTTCTGTAGAGGAATTTTTCAAATGTTAATAGAGGTAACTTGAAAATGATTTCAAGTATGCCCAGAGTGGGCACACTTACAGATTGTTGTTAAACAGCCATGCAAGATTATCATCAAGAAACTGTCCATCCTCTCCATGCTACAGCTTCCTACATCTGAAAAGAACTAGGAGAGAGTCCATTACAAACACTTTCCTAGATTTGTTTCCTTAGAAAAGGTCAGAACACAATCACCGTGGGATAAGAATCAGCACACTTCTTGGACAATCCCAATCCTTTCCATCAGTCCTCCCAGTGAGGCATGTCATGTTCTGTCCGTTTTCACAGGTCTTATCTATCTGCAGCCTGCCTTTTTACCTTGATAACTGATTTCTGCACCATCAATCGCGTTGGTCATGGGAACTGGAGGGACCACTGGAGAGAAGGAAACACCAGATTTACACTTTTCCTCTCTGGTGTGTTTTATCATAAAAAACACTTTGTTAGGTCCTGACTTTAGCTATATAACCATGAGCTATGAAGTTCATCTCTAAGATTGCCCAACTGCAGAATGGGAATAGGTAATATTGATCTCAAGGGGCTTTTGTGAGTATAAATAAGGTAACAGAGGAAAGTCTAGCATGAAGTTAAGTGCTGAAAAAATGTAAGCTATTGTACTATTTCTTAAACACTGTTTATCGAGGCAGGTTTGGAATTCATTTTTGAAGTCTCACCTGTTTGAAATGAACAAGGCTTTAGTAAGCACTAGACAGGTAATTCAGCAAATATTTGTTAACTGCCCATTAAACACAAGGCTTTGATTAGGCTCTAGGAGAATAAAGGTAATTAGGAAGGAATCTTGCCTCCAAAGGGCAGCGCTGTACAGTTAAGACCTCAGGGTTCACTATGTGTTCAGTCCCATGTTAGATTCTGGGATTGGGTGGGATAGGGATAAACATAGGGAAAAACAGTCTTTGTCTTCCAAGGATCCTGTAACTTTATTGCTGAACAGAGGCAGTTTTTTATGCTGGTAGTAAGTTAAGTTGTGATGTAATTAGACAGCCAGTTGAGAGACGAAGCAAACTGGCTAGAGCATCAGTCAGCAGCGTTTCATTTGGTGTCTCAGGACTATTTCAGCCAGTGTCTTGGTGCCTCCTCCCTTCCAGATGGCCACCCCAAACTCACACTGGAGCAGGTAGTCAACTTGCTGTCTGAAATCTTGCTCTTGAGTCCGTCAGTGCCAGTAACTGCATCACCTGCTGAGCTCCTCTGACCAGCTCTCTGGACTCATCAATAGGAGAAGATGGTCTCCAGGCTCTGTGTTCACGGGCTGTCAGGGAGTGGTGCTTCTGCAAAGTGGAGGCCTCCCTTTCCTCAGTTTAGAGAGAAACCTAAGACATCTTCTTTTCTGAATGTATTTTTCCCAAGGTAATCATCATAAAAGTGTCCGTCTCTGTTGGCTGAGATATTTTTCTCCTTTTCAAATATCCTGTTGTTCTTTTCATGTTTATTGTTTCTTTTATGCCTTTTTGATAGCTTCTTTTTGAGACCTTGTAAGATATTTTGATTCTAAGGAAGGCAGATGTGAGACCCTCTATTATTCTGCCTCTTATTTTGATTTAAAGTTACAGGCTCCCCTATGAAAGAAAACAGTGCAAATACAGCACTGGAAGAAGAAGAGAATGTGGAAAGATGAGCAAGAAATTGTTTCATTGGAAAGGGAAAGAAGAATGATATTGGGCATTAACAATCAATGCCAGGGGCCATGAATGACATTTAGATAGTCCATTAACCCAATAATAATGCCTTGTTAGAAGAGTGCATTTCTTAAAGTTGCATCAGCTACTGAGAGACAGTCTAAAACAGTGTTTTCTCTTGATATGTTGTCTAATTCAGGGTAGTCATCATCTTTTATGTATTAATTACAGCTTAGCTTTATAACTGAGATCAGCAGAAGAGCTGGCATCAAATCAGGCCAGATTTGATCAGCATCCTTTAACATGATTCTTAGCCAGGATGGCATTTGAATCCTGCATCCTCTAAAAATGAACGTGGATTCAACTGTTTTATTGGTAACCATGATCAGGGCAGTACATCAGGCCAGGGAGTTCCATGTGGAAGTTACCTAGACTGGGAGAGACAACTGGGTTCAAGGAAGTCTTTGTTCTACTTCCTGCTCCATTACCTGCCTGCTGTCGATTTGGGATAGGTCACTGTTGATTGTAGCCATGCAATTAAAGATGCTTACACCTTGGAAGGAAAGTTATGACCAACCTAGACAGCATATTAAAAAGCAGAGACATTATTTTGTCAACAAAGGTCTGTCTAATCAAGGCTATTTTCCCGTAGTCATGTATAGATGTGAGAGTTGGACTGTAAAGAAAGCTGAGCACCAAAGAACTGATGCTTTTGAACTGTGGTGTTGGAGAAGAATCTTGAGAGTCCCTTGGACTGCAAGGAGATCCAACCAGTCCATCCTAAAGGAGATCGATCAGTCCTGGTTGTTCAGTGAAAGGACTGATGCTGAAGCTGAAACTCCAGTACTTTGGCCACCTGATGAGAAGAATTGACTCACTGGAAAAGACCCTGATGCTGGGAAAGACTGAGGGCAGGAGGAGAACTCAGGGAGTAAACTCCAGGAGTTAGTGATGGACAGGGAGGCCTGGCATGCTGTGGTTCATGGGGGTTGCAAAGAGTCAGACATGACTGAGTGACTGAACTGAACTGAACTTTCTTGAGTCTCATCTATGAAATGAGAGTAAAATTAGCTACTCTGTTGACCCAACAGTACTATTTGGAAGTGTACAATGGGGTTGCCCACAAAGGTACATTTTGTAAACTTTTTTTAATTACAGGTGTCAGCCCCTGAAAGACCAGAGACACCCTCTTGCTGGACAAATAGCTCCATCTTGGCTTAAGTTAGGAGTCCAGGTTAGGAGTTTCTGTGTATAACAGGTGCTCAGCTCATGGGACTGACTGGATGGTGTGGTTGCTGGGCCTGAGCATCACCCTGAAGGAAAGAGTTTACAATCCCATTTAGGACACAGATAAAATGTGACAAGCCACTCATTCAAAAGGTCAAAACAAGTTCACTTTAAAGACAAAGAGGCATTTTATACTCTATGCCTGTGTCTCCATTTTAAAAGTGGGAAAATCCTTCAAAGATAAATTTACTTAAGCCACAGTTAGAGGCATGAAAAACCTATAATCATAATATAATATCTTCTGAATATTTATTGCTTTAACTGGACATATGCATCATTTCTTTTATTCCTCACATCATTCTCTATAAAGTAGCAGGAGAGATCATTTAAGATTTAGGGAGATATGTCCTAGAACCATTTGTCTGAGGAGACGTCCCTGTAATTGGTGGAGCAGCCATGTGAAAGCAGGTCACCCAGAGCACTGTTTGTTACTGTTACTTAGAGGAAAGGCTAATAAAATAACCATTTATTTAAAGTGGTTTGTTTGTTTTGTTTTCCTCCTGATAGAAATATGACAGCATAGCGTGCAGAAATCTACCCGGGAGTCTGGGCTATACTTATCCAAGGGCAACATCAAGAGCAAGTATGATGTTAAGACCTTTTTATTCTCTACTGATCAAATCATTTAAAATAGAACTTCCTTTTCCTGAGGCCTGCTAGCTACCTTCTATTTCCCAGCCCTTGCCCCTTGTAGCTTCATTTTTCTTCCTCTTGTTTAGATAGTAAACCTGATCAAAGACAATTTGCCTTTCTGGCTTTCAAGGGAGGTTAGCATGTGTCAGAACGTGATAAATGTTTGATTGTATATGAACATCATTTTAATTATGAAAACTAAAATTTAAATAAAAATGCCCAATTTAAATCTCTCCCAAAGTCAGTCTCTTGTGTGGTTCTCTGGGGCAGAAGGAGAGGGTATATTCTCTGACCTAATTCCGCAGAAGGAGTGGGCGATCTTATACCCTGACAACCAGGTTTCCTTGCTTTTTACACAATGGCATCTTTCTCAATCTCAACTAAAAAAACAGTCCTCCAAGTTTTAAAAGACACAGTCAGGAACCTAAGTTACTTGACCCATTGGTTGAAGACACATTGTTTAGCTATAAAAAACCAGAGTAACCGATGAAGCCCCAGATAAGCCTTCAAGCTACAAGGTAGCTTTGTTTTGAAAACTGGATTCTTTGACACATTAGAAATTCAGTAAAAGAGATAAAAGCATTCAGCCTGGGTTCTGAATAGACCATGATCACTGGGAGATTGCTCGGTTCTCGGTACAGACACCAGCGGGTACAGTGGAGTGCTCCTGGCCAGGCTGGTGACATCAGGCTGCCACCAGTACCCTCTGGAGAGGGTTTCCAGCATTCTGTGCCAATGCCTAACATTCTTTATAGAGACAGGAAGTTAGGGAGCAGCTCTTTGCATGCCAGGTTGACCGTCATCACTATTATTATGATTAGATTAGGTTACAAGAAAGTCAGGGATGCCCACATGTGCGTGCATGTGCACACATATACACATGCACACACACACACTCGCATATGAGCACACACTCTACTTTAAAATGTAGCTGAGGAAAAAGGCAGCAGTGCAAAATCCCCTCTACTGCCTTTTTCTTGTCTCAAGTCCTGGCCAAAGAGAGGGTTTTTTTTTTTCTGAGGCAGTCCCAGTGCATGCTAATGCTTGAGGCTTGCATAAAGCTGTGTAGAGAATGGTTTCTTGGTTTAACTATCTTTAGCTAATTTTAGCTTTTAGCTGGTAATTAGGTTTGTAGTTTTGCTTAATGTAGTTTCAAGAGGAAGAAAGGTAAGTACATAATCCTAATGAGAGTTCCTTTGGAGGCCAGGCTGTCTAGGTTTTGACCTGCACACATTTGAGAAGCCAGCACTTTGGCGTGAAAAGACAAGATAGTCCTGTGTGGCCTTGCTTTGTTCCTCTCGCTGTTGTCCTTGTCTCATTGGAACGACCCTTTCTAAGGACCTGCAGCTTCCTGTGTGTTATAGGTTACTTTCTCCTTCCATTTTCAATATAACTAGTGAATGAAGGAATGTTGTATACTCATTTCGCAGCTGAGGGCACTGAGGCCCAGAGAGGTGAAGGACTTTGCTCAAGTTTACACAGCAAGTTAACTGGCAGAGCCTCCTGTGTCTGTCTCTAGATCTCTGAAACTAACCAATATGTTGTTCGACTGAACCCTCCTAAATTCAAATCACAAGAAACTGTATAATCTTTCCCATTTAATCAGAAACTAATGATAGTATTGTGCTTAGTCATTTATTTATTTAATCACAAAATGTTTATTCCTTACTGGCCTTAGTCCATTCGGAGTGTGGTAACAAAATACCCCAGACCAGTGGCTTATAAGCAAGAATTTATTGCTCATGGTTCTGGAGGCTGAGAAGTTCAAGGTCAAGGTGTGAGCATAGGTGAATGAGGGACCTCTTCTTGGTTCATAGTATAGGGGAGGAAATGTAATTTCCCTCTGTCTTCTGAGTTCTTGGCTGAGCCCCTGTAATAAAAGACAGATTAACAAGTGAAAAATGAATAAAAGTTATTACCATGTGTACCTCACATATACATGGGAGATACTCAGGGCAAAATGAGTAGCTCCCAAGGTGGCTTAGAATTCAGAATTAAATAGCATCTTAATAGGGAAGGAAGAAGGGAGATGTAGGTGTCTTCAGTTCAGTTCAGTTCAGCCGCTCAGTCGTGTCGAACTCTTTGTGACCCCATGAATTGCAGCACACCAAGCCTCCCTGTCCATCACCAACTCCCAGAGTTCACTCAAACTCATGTCCATTGAGTCAGTGATGCCATCCAGTCATCTCATCCTCTGTTGTCCTCTTCTCCTCCTGTCCCCAATCCCTCCCAGCATCAGGGTCTTTTCTGATGAGTCATCTCTTCACATGAGGTGGCCAAGAATTGGAGTTTCAGCTTCAGCATCAGTCCTTCCACTGATCAACAAGGACTGGTCTCCTTTAGGATGAACTGGTTGGATCTCCTTGCAGTCCAAGGGACTCTCAAGAATCTTCTCCAACACCACAGTTCAAAAGCATCAATTCTTTGGTGCTCACCTTTCTTCACAGTCCAACTCTCATATCCATACATGACCACAGGGAAACCCATAGCCTTGACTAGACAGACCTTTGTTGGCAAAGCAATACATCTGCTTTTGAATATGCTATCTAGGTTGGTCATAACTTTCCTTTCAAGAAGTAAGCGTCTTTTAATTTCATAGCTGCAGTCACCATCTGCAGTGATTCTAGAGCCCCCAAAAATAAAGTCAGACACTGTTTCCATTGTTTCCCCATCTATTTCCTGTGAGGTGATGGGACCAGGTGCCATGATCTTCATTTTCTAAATGTTGAGCTTTAAGCCAACTTTTTCACTTTCCTCTTTCATTTTCATCAAGAGGCTTTTTAGTTCCTCTTCACTTTCTGCCATAAGAATGGTGTCATCTGCATATCTGAGGTTATTGATATTTCTCCCGGCAATCTTGATTCCAGCTTGTGCTTCTTCCAGCCCAGTGTTTCTCATGATGTACTCTGCACAGAAGTTAAATAAGCAGGGTGACAATATACAGCCTTGATGTACTCCTTTTCCTTTTTGAAACTGTTGTTTCATGTCCAGTTCTAACTGTTGCTTCCTGATCTGCATACAGATTTCTCAGGAGGCAGGTTAAGTGGTCTAGTATTCCCATCTCTTTCAGAATTTTCCACAGTTTATTGTGATCCACACAGTCAAAGGCTTAGGGATAGTCAATAAAGCAGAAATAGATGTTTTTCTAGAACTCTCTTGCTTTTTCCATGATCCAGCAGATGTTGGCAATTTGATCTCTGGTTCCTCTGCCTTTTCTAAAACCAGCTTGAAGATCTGGAAGTTCACAGTTCATGTATTGCTGAAGCCTGGCTTGGAGAATTTTGAGCATTACTTTACTAGTGTGTGAGATGAGTGCAATTGTGTGGTAGTTTGAGCATTCTTTGGCATTGCTTTTTTTGCGGGGACTGGAATGAAAACTGACCTTTTCCAGTCCTGTGGCCACTGCTGGTTTTCCAAATTTGCTGGCATATAGAGTGCAGCACTTTCACAGCATCATCTTTCAGGATTTGAAATAGCTCAACCGGAATGCCATCACCTCCACTAGCTTTGTTCGTAGTGATGCTTTCTAAGGCCTACTTGGCTTCACATTCCAGGATTTTCTGGCTCTAGGTGAGTGATCCCTTCATGATTATCTGGGTCGTGAAGATTTTTTTTGTACAGTTCTGTGTACAGTTTTTCTGTGTACAGTTCTGTGTATTCTTGCCACCTCTTCTTAATATCGTCTGCTTCTGTTAGGTACATACCATATCTGTTCTTTATCAAGCCCATTTTTGCATGAAATATTCCCTTGGTATCTCTAATTTTCTTAAAGAGATCTCTAGTCTTTCCCATTCTGTTGTTTTCCTCTATTTCTTTGCATTGATCGCTGTGTCTTAGGTGAGAGTAAAGGCTTTTATTTTTTTTTGAGAAGGAAATGGCAACCCACTCCAGTATTCTTGCCTGGAAAATCCCATGGATGGAGGAGCCTGGTAGGCTACAGTCCATGGGGTCACAAAGAGTTGGACATGACTGAGCAAATCCACTCACTCAAATGCTTTTTAGGAAAGATGAATGGGCCCTCAGAGGAAGTGACAGGAGGTATGATAGTTTGTGACAAAGTGTGTCTGGCTGTGGCATTGAGTTCTAGTCTCTTTCCCTGTGATAGGATGCATCCTCCCAGTTGATGGAATTCCTAGGGTGGTATCTATGACAACCAAGTTCCTTTAGAAGGATTAGTCTTTAGGTGGATCAAAGAAAATTTCTTGGAATATAAATACTCCCTGTATTTACTGCTTTTAAAATAACATTTTATTATTATAAAATAATAATATTATATTATTATAAAATAATCCATATATCAAAGCAGTATATTTGGGGGTGAAATGTTCTGCTACCAGTCCATAGCCAGCATCTTCTTGCTGTGTCCCCACAAGGTAGGAAGGGACTGGAGAGCTTCTGCAGCCACTTTTACAAGGTCACTAATCCTATTCCCAAGGGCTCCACCCTTCTGGCCTAATCACCTCCTAAAGACTCCAGCTCTTGAAAACATCAGATTAGGCTTGATGGCACAGAAGAGATGAAGATTAAAACAAAACACATTCTCCCTTCCTTAATGAGTACAAACAGTTAATAGCCAACATTATTTTTGCCTTATGGACCAGGCACTGTGTTAAACATTTTATATATGAATATGGTGAATTCTCAGAGCATCTCTGTGCTAAGTATTGTTATTATTCCCATTTTACAGATGGCAAAAAGGAGGCATAGACAAGTTAGTGCCTTCCTCTAAAATTACACAGCTAGAGCAAGGCAGACCCAAGATCTGAACGCCTTCTGACTCAGCCTGTCCTCTCCACCCCAGGTTTCTCTCTTTCAAGGCTGGCACCCTGATAAAGAGACAGCTGTGTGCCTGAACATCTCTGCTGTAACACAGAAAGCACTGCATGACCAACAGAAAGGAGAGGTTATGCTGTTGTGGGAGGTTTATTATCTGGGCCTTGAAGGATGAATAGGAATTGGGATCAATGACAGGTAGGTGATGTGATTTCCTTCATAAGCAAATCCTCTGTCTGATGGCTGGGCTCAGTGATCATTATTCCTAGTATACTTCATGATTTATAAAACATTTCAAAATTTTGTAAGGGAGGCAGGATGAATAATATTATCCCATTTTAGAGAGTGGGAAGCAGGGGCTCAGTAAAGAGAATGGACTTGCCTAGGGTCATGTACTAGAGTCAGTGAAAGAATCAGGACTGGAACCCTTAATACTGACCCCATGGTTCCCAGCTCTGCCATCTCAAGAAAATTATTTGCTGCACCTGTTTTGGCCCCAATGAGTTTCATGCTGGGTGGTGAGAGGTCACTATTCTTGAATGAAAACAGCTCAGAGTTTCGGGAGATAGCAGAAGCAGCCTGTCCCACCTGTCCTATCTGGAAGAACCAGAGGTTCCCCCATCCATAGAACCAGGCAGGTCTGCCCAGAGGCCTGACTTATCTATTTGCAGGGAGGGAGTTGTTGAGATAAACTAAGATAAACTGGTTCTTGGCATCAAAGACCTCTATATTTGTGCCTGCACTTGGCTCAGAGAATTTATGGCTAATTTCATAAATTTTGCTTTCACTTCATTCAATCAAATTGGTTTGTGTGGTGAAGCTATAAGCCAAAACAACAGCTTCAAAAGAGGAAAATGTAATTCAAAGACCAGGTTGCTTCAGCTCCATAATGCCAAGTGGTTGCTTGGAATGACTGTGTACTGTGAATAGCCTCCCACTCTTCCTCCCAAGAAATTTCTGTTCCAGCCAAGTCGGTCAGTTTCCTAGTCCCTGAATGTGCTGCAAACATTCTCATCACCGTGAGAATTTACTCTTACTTATAATATTTTCCCATCCTACAGTCAGCCTCTGCTTTTTCCAGGTCAGGCCCTCCTCTGAAATCCCGCCAATGGCATCCTGTCTCTGAAGACTCTCTCAGTGCCAGCCCTGAGGCCTCTTTCCCTGCCTTGGGTTCCTGCAGTTCTTGCAAAGCCATCCCACTTGGTATTTCCTCTCTTATCATAGATGATAATCCCAGTATGCTTATCATCTATGTTTGTGTCTGCCATCTCTTCATCTACGCAGGAGATGGGGTTCCAGGGAGGAGGAGCTCAAGTCCTTGCTTGATGCCTCTGAGAAATGTCACCTCACTCTAGGCTCTCCATCCTGAGTGTGGCCAGGGTAGGGAACTGACAGGAGATAGTCTGGTTGATCCCTAGCAGGCTTGTTTTAAAATGGCAGTGTCTCTAGTTGCCAAGAGTTCCAATAAGTAAAGAGTTGCTCTAGACTTCTGCTTGGAGGCAGCTGGGAATTAGAATTATCAGATCACCACTAGGATAAACCTTATGGACAGCTTTTCCACTGATTTCATTCAACTGATGAGGATTTTGTGGCCCAAAGAGGGACAGTATCTTTGTTCGAATTCTCTCAGAAAGCTATAAACTGAGGCCCAGGACTCCTTGTCTGGGTGCCAGGGCTCTTTTCCCATCACAATACCTAATACTTATAAGATACCTGGCTTTCTGACATTGTCTAAGGATAGAGACCTCCTTTATTTCTTCTTTAGTTATCCATTCTTTGGTTATCAATCCTCAGCTAAGGTTTTCTTTCTATAGTCCAAAGAAACTCAGCTTCCTATGACTGAAAGAAAATAATACTCATTGTAACCTCGTATGCTCATCCTAGTACAAGCCACTGTGGAAAGCCTAAGATATTTTAGATGCAATTTTTACTTATAAAATACATATGGATGAAACTGTTAGCACAAATATAAAGCAGTAAGTGATCAATGTCCTGTTTGCATTAACTGATCAAACAAATTACAAAAACCGTTCCTCAGAAAGACCTTTCCTGTAGGAGTCAGCCCTGGGTAACTATGGATAAAAGCCAACTTTGGTTGGCAAATGACAAAGCCAGCATCCAAGGTCATTGTGAATCAAGGGATTTTCACTGAATTTCCCAAGGATAGCCATCTTGGGAGAAGCAAGGGATGTTTCTGGGGACAGCCACCGATGCCGGCTGCTGCCCTCATCCCCATGGCATGTAGACAGCCTTGATTTGTGTCCAGGATGTGCCAAATGAGGGGACATCTCTGTCTTCTTCCATAATTCCTTGTGTCCTTTTACTGATGGATGTGGAATGTCATAGTAACATCCACTGCAGAACTACCGTGGCAAATCAGTTTATACATTAGTTAAACAGTGTGTGTTTTTAACACACAGTGCTGCTTTAATAAATGTATCCATTCCCAGCGTGTGATTGTTGTTTCTTCATTCTTCCCGTTCCCTTGAAGATCAAGGTTCCATTTTATACCAAAAAGGTAGTCCAGCACACTCATGTTGGAATAAGGTTTGACTGTCCCACCAGTTCATGCTGTATCCACCCCCATGCATGTGACATGAAATATGCATTGTCCTTGAAAGCCTTCCATGTGCTAAAGCAATAGACACATTGGCCCTGTCTATTAAAAGATGCTCATGACATACCAGTTTGACTATGGTTATTATAATATAAAATGCCTGTTTGGTAAACAGTTTGAAAAAACAGAGTAGAAGAAGCCCAACTCTTCAGGACTTGGGATGTGTTTCCTTTCTCTTCCTCCTTTTATCAGTATGTATAAAATATGCTAATTACATCAGAAGACTGGTCTCTCAGAGTCTCTAGGGAGTCTGCTCTGCTCTTTCAAGTCAACAAGGATGGCTTCACATGATCTCTGTTACAGTATTTCCAGTGTGGGTCTTTTGGCCCTCCACATAGATGCATTTGGTTTAAGCTGTAGGTGTGTCTGGCTGGGTTTCCAACAAGGGCCTGTGTCTTACACTTGTAATCTCCCTGCTCCTCAGCAGGTAGCACAGTTTCTTGCAAACTGCAGAATTAAGAAGACGTGATAATTATTTAATAACTGAAATGCTTTTCTAATTACTTGACATCCTGACCCACAGAAAAGATGACCCAGAGATCAGATTATTCAGGGTTTTATTTTTCTCTGCAAATGAAAATTTAATGATGCAGAATAGCTTTCCAACCTGTGGGCCACTGACCCCTGGAAAGATGGAAGAGTTATTTCAAGGAGATTTCAATATGTACATAAATATTTTCTTCACAAACACACGAGGAAAGTACAAATAGTATCATTTGGGCTCTTCCAACTACTCTGCCATTTTCACAGCATTTATTTTTGTTATTTTTACTTATTTTAGCATACTTATTTATTTATTTTTATTGGCTCCAAGGCATGCAGGATCTTAGTTCCCCAACCAGGGATCAAACCCATCTCCCTGCAGTGGAAGCATAGTCCTAACCACTGGACCACCTGGGAAATCCCTATTTGTTTATTTATTAAAATGTGTGGTGAGTAAGTCAATGATTGAACAAATCTTCTGGAAGCCATATTTTATTTAATTATTTTTCATTATTTCTTTTTGGCTGCTCTGTGTGGCATGTGGGATCTTAGCTCTCTGACCAAAGATCAAACATTGGAAGGATGGAGTCAGCCACTGGACTGCCAGGAAAGTACCCTTCTGCAGGATTTAGCTCATGGCTTTGGAACTTTTGTTAAAATGCAAACCTTAGGTGATGGCTGGTCTGCATATTGGGAGGGCGTGATCATTCTTCAGGCAGTAAATGAAAAATCTACACTGGGTGTCGGGAGCAGAAGAGGAGACAGGGTGCTGAGTGCTGAGGAAAGAGGGCAGCTTCCCCACAGGTGCTACCGCTGGGAGCCCTGAGCTGCAGGAGACACTTCGGATAGGCACTCAGCTGCTGAAGAGAAGGGCTCTGAGGCTCCGGAAATTCGAGAACCACCTCCGGGTAAAGGCTCCTGTTCCTTATTTCATTTAGGAATGTGGATTAGTGCACTCATTGCACACTATCATGGACCAAGGCACGCCCTGTTAGAGAATAGGTGTGTTTCCTTTCCCTTAGGGGAGTCAGTCAGAGACTGACAGAGAGGGAAGTCAATCAGAAGGAGTCAGTCAGAGAGGCAGAAACCACCCCTGGGAGTCATTTCACAGTCTTCACGGTCAGATACCTCCCACCTGACCTGGGACAGGGGCTGGGAAAGGGCTGAGCTGCTGGAGACGGAAGCGGTTCCAGGGAGGGATGGAGTGGAGAAGGCCAAAGCATTTCAGGAGCAACAACAAGGTCTGGGTGAGGGGCAGGAAAGAGCGTGGACGTGGGGAGACAGGATGCAGTGGTCAGTGAGCATGTGGTAAGGAAGGTGTCTGAGGTCCCTGCCCCTCCTCGGGGCACTCAAGGCTGAGTCAGGTCAACAGACTGTTTAATGTCATCACCGCTTCCCAGCTGAATGTGTTCTTCAAAGGTCACAGAATTTCAAACTCTCACACCTCAATGTCATCTCGTCTGACCGCGGGAGGAATCTCTTCCTCAAGATTCTAAATGGCCTTGACTTGAATTCTTTCAGTGACCGAGAACCCACTGCTTCCTGAAGCCCTTCTTCCTCTGTGGATGTGTTTCATTATCGGGCCTTTCTCCTCCTGACTTGCTGATGCTCTCTCTTCTCAAGGTCTCCCCCATCCATCACAACCTTCTCCCTCCAACCGATCATGACCTACCTGACCCCAGCACTTAACACACTTACACCCACTACTTGAAATTTAGAACTCTAAATTAGGCCTGTTTCTCTGCCTAAGTCACCAGCTCAGGGTTTCTTATTATATTAATTGCTGTGTGTAGCTGAGATGATATTTTTTTTCCTGCCAGCTTTCCCCTCAGCCTTATTATTGTTCAGAAACCATAAAACTGAAAACTGCATTTTTATGACTCCATGTGACCTTCAGAATTTTAGACACAGCTAACTCCTGCTTGGCTATAATATTTTGGCTCATTAATTTCAGAGAAGATATTCCAATTTATAATTTTATTAGTTTCTGAGGATTCTTAATACTGTGTTTCTAAATATGATGAACTTCTCTCTACCAAATTTTAATTAAGGAGCATATTAAATCCTCAATTAATGCTTTCAGTAATGCATATTTAATATCCAATAACATTTGATCAGGATCCTTTCAGCGAGAAAGGGCCTGGGGCTTTCAGGATCTTTGGTTTTCCCTGACCAGTAGGACAGCCAAATCTTCCCTTCAGCTTTTCTGAGCCCATCACAAGGCCCTGGTTATGAACAGAATGAACAGCTTCATTGCTACAGTAGGTGCCCACTGGAGTAAGCAAGAGGCACAGTGGAGATTTTCTGAACAAACTAGTCTACAGGGCATGGAGCAACTTCTAAAATGATGTACTTTAAAAATATCTTCTTTCCTCTTTTCTACTCTAATCCAATTCCTGATGCATAGAAATGGCATGCGTTAGAGTGGGTGCCTGCAAGCATATCCTGTAAAGGGCCGAGTGAGAAATATTTCAGGTCATGGCGGGCCCTCCAGCCTCCGTCCCAGCGGCTCAGTTCTGCTCTTAGGGCACAAAAGCAGCTGCAGGCAATCCATAGATGGACTGGTGGCTGTGTTCCAAGAGAACTTATTGATGGACATGGAAATTATAATTTCATGTAATTTTAACATGACATGAAATACTATTTTAATTTTCCAACCATTAAAAAGTGTAAGAACAATTCTTAGCTCGTGATTTGGCCAATGGCCGTAGTTTGCCAACACTTTCTTGAGTAGAAATAGTCCAGACCTGAGGTTAAAGGGGCCCAGGGTCTCATTCTAGCTCTGCCACAAGGTTAGTGAGAGATTTGCAGAAAAGCCACTGCACTCTCTTGGGAACAAGATTTTCACTTGTAAAGTAAATGTTTGGTCTGAATGGCATCTAAGATCTTTTTCAAAGGATATATGATTTCTTCCACAGCAGGAACTTGCTCGTATGCTGTTTCTAGAGGCCCCAGGAGCCGCTGTTCTCATGTTCTTCTTATTTCTTAAGCTACCCCTCTCTACCATGGGGAGGCTAATCAGAAGAACAAAAGTCACCAGGCCAGATCAGGAATGTCCTAGGCTCATGGTCTTTACTTTGGGAGACAAGAGGTTCCTTCTGGACTTTGTTGCAACAGAAAAGATTTCTCCTTGTGCTTTCTTTGACTCCATTCTCTTGCAAGTTTCAGAATCTTCATCCTGAAAACCCATCCAGGGAGGGCTGACCCTGGGAGAAGTCCATAAAATCAGAAGCAAACAAACAACACAACAGCCCTTCCAAGGGCTGAACTTCAGCTATGCCCTCAAGACCCAACTTCCTCCAGCTTCCCACTTTGATTCTCTCTCCCTTCCTCAACCAGGTCTGTCCCTTCACAGTCTGCTGGTGATGGTGGTGTAGTCACTCAGTCATGTCCAACTCTTGCAACTCTATGTACTGTATCCCACTAGGCTCCTCTGTCCAGGGAATTCTCCAGGTAAGAATACTGGAGTGGGTTGCCATTTCCTACTCCAGGAGATCTTCTCAACCCAGGGATCCAAACACATCTCCTGCGAATCCTGCATTGGCAGGTGGATTCTTTACCACTAGCGCCACCTAGGAAGGCCCTTCAATAGTCTACTTCCTGTGAAAACCTACCCTCAGGATAAGGACATCATTTGATCATTCATGTTGGAATAAGGACAGTTGTTGAAAACTTGTAACATGGGAGAAAGCTGGAAGAGTTGGGTTTTGATCATTATAAAAGCAAATACTTAATGGTGCCTTACTATTTGCTGAGCTCTGTGTGTACATTTGCACATACACATGTATGTGTGGTTTTCCCACCGAAGATCTCCATTTTGCAGATGAAGAAATAAAGGCTAAAAGATTATTAGTAACTTGGCCAAGAAGATCACCTATTAAATGGCGATTTGAACCCATGTAGTCTGACTGTAGAGCTGCCACTCTTCCCGGAATGGTAAGATTTAGGGAATCGATAAGTGGAAGAAGAAAAGTATCTGAAAGAGCTTGCATGAATCACCGTATCATACATGCTGTGTAGCTGCCACACATCTTGTCTCTGGGGAGGTTGTCTCTCCAGTCACGTGTCTTTCTTTCCTCATTCACAGTTTGCCAAGAGGGAGGGTACTCGTGTACTGGAATCTGGGAGGTGATCTTCCTTAGAGCTGTTGGTTCTGCCTCCTTCTCTTCCTCTCAGGTTACCTTGCCATCTCTTGCAGTAGCATTTCATCCAGATGGCCAAATAATAATTTCATTATAAAAATAATTGGTTAACTAAAGCTAATATTTATGATTTATACTCAGAATTTTTTCCCTAGTTCTGAACATAGCAAAAACATAACACTTTAAAATGCCACTGAGGCCATCTGTTTGTTTCCTATCAGTTCTTGACGTCATTTGAGTGGTTTGGTTATTTTAGGGTTTCTATAACTGTGATCATACAAGGAGGCATTTCAGAGCGTTAGGCCCACTGAACAAGGGACTGACCTGCAAGGCACTTAGAGGTCATGTACTTTACCTTGGCCTATTCTCCAAGTACTTTTTTCTGACAGGTAGAGTTCAGCATACATTTTGGAGCTTCCTGATCAAGTGGTTGAGAGATTTTTTAATATTTTTTTAGTAGGAATTTCTTCCTCCTTCCATATGTCAATGAATTTCTCCAACCAGAAACATCTACCCCATGTCCAAGTTCTGCCCTCTGGACCTACACAGAATAAGGTATGTGACATGAGCAGATGTTCCAAAGTTTTAAAACTATGATCATGTCATTTTGGAGGCTTCCTTATTCCAGAAGGAACATCCTCTATTCCTTGAAATGCCTCTCCAACAATCTGGCTTGATAATGCACACTTTCTGAACCTTTCTCCTCTCACTGGCCTCCAGGCTCCTCTTAACAGGGGTAACCATAATTCTCAGAAACACTTTAAGAATGTTCATCTCATCTGGTTTTCACAACCACCCTGTAAATAGGGGTGGAGGGGACACGATGATTCCCATTGTATGGGTCAGGAGACTGATACCAAGGTGGATGAACCCAGGTGTTCAGCTTCAATCCCTGGGTTCTTTACAGCCCAGTGTTTGCAGCCAAGTATCTGCTCATGCAGAGAACCTGGTAATAGAGGTGCTCAGAGCATTTGTTTTTATTTTTGACTCATTTTAAATGAAATACTTCAGACATACATACTAGAAGAATGTAACCAATACCTTAACGTATAGAGATATAGTTGACATGTGTGCTGTCAGTGCATGTAACAGTAAGACATGTGATCATATAGTTCTCTGGAAGGGAACACCCTCCACACTCAAGGAGACTGTGATGGAGCACAGGAAGGACACAGCAGTAGGTCAGAGGGAGTGTAAAGACTGTTGCTAGAGTTCAAGTCATAGAAATGGAAAGCCAACTCTGCTCTGAAGATGTGTGCAGAGAAGTGCCCTGCTGACCTAGGGGTGAAAAAAAGACCTGGGTAAGGATCCGAAGATTTGCCAGTCGGAGAAGATCTGGCAGTTATTTATTTTTCAATTAGAGTAGCCTTGCTTTACACTGCTGTGTCAATTTCTACTATTTAGCAAAGTGTCTATTTAGCAAATAGACATTTAGCAGAGTGTCTATTTAGGAGGTTTCCCTTTTCTCGGCACCCTCTCCTGCATTTATCGTTTGTAGATTTTTTGATGGTGGGCATTTTGACTGAAGTGAGGTAATAGCTCATTGTAGTTTTGATTTGCATTTCTCTAATTTAGTGATGTTGAGCACCCTCTCGTGTGTTTGTTGGCCACTTGTATGTCTTCTTTTGAGAAATGTCTACTTAGGTCTTCTACCCATGTTTTGATTGGGTTGTACGTTTTTTGTTTTTTTTTTTTATATTGAGCTTCATGAGTTGTTTACATATTTTTGGAGATTAATGCCTTGTTAGTTGCTTCATTTGCAAGTATTTCTACCATTCTAAGGGCTGTCTTTTTTTCTTCTTATTGGTTTTCTTTGCTATGCAAAAGCTTTTAAGTTTAGTTAGGTCCCAGGAATGCTCCCAACCTCATTCTATGTGGTCATCTGGTACCAAAACCAAACAAAGATAGTACAAAAAAAAAAAAATTACAAGCCAATATCACTAGTGATCATAGGCACAAAAATCTTCAACAAAATACTAGCAAACCAAATTCAACAACACATCCAAATAGTCATATACTATGATTGGGTGAGATTTATCCCAGGGATGCAAGGATTCCTCAATATATATAAATCTGTCAATATGATATAAGATGCAGAAATAGCTTTTAACAAAAGGCAACAATCATTTATGATAAAAACTCTCCAGAAAGTGGACACTGAGGGAACCTACCTCAATGTAATAAAGGCCATATACAACAAACCCACAACAAACATAATTCTCAATGGTGAGAAAATGAAAGCATTTCCTCTTAGATCAGGAACAAGACAAGGACCTCCACTCTTACTGCCGTTATTCAGCATAGTTGTGGAAGTCCTGGCCAGGGCAGTCAAAAGAGAAAAAGAAGCGAAAGGAATCCAGATTGGAAAAGAGGAATTAAAACTGTCACTGTTTGCAGATGACATGATACTATACTCAGGCAGAATATAGGTCTTAAAGCATATAAAGTATAAAGTATATACTTAAAGCAGAGGCAGGTCAGCTCTTGCAAGAAGAAGCAAAGAGGATAGTAGAGTCCAGTAGGCTGATTACCAGCAAGTTGACTTGAGGGTTCCATTGCGGAGGCTTATAGGCATGCGGAATTCCCTGGTGGTTCAGCTGGTAAAGAATCTGCCTGCCATGCAGAAGACCCAGGTTTGATCCCTGGGTTGGGAAGATGCCCTGGAGGAGGGCACGGCAACCCACTCCAGTATCTTGCCTGGAGAATCCCATGGACAGAGGAGGCTGGCAGGCTACTGTCCAAAATGTCAGACATGATTGAAGTGACTTAGCATGCAGGCATGCATAGAAAGCTAGAGTAAGAAAAGTGAAAAAGCATCATAGGTATTGGACTTTTTGTTTGTTGTTGTTTAGTTCCTAAGTCATACCTGATTCTTTTGCGACCCCATGGAATTAAAAAGTAGAAGGAAATATATAGTCGTAGGTCCACGGTGGTGAGTAGCAACACCAAAAGTTGAAGCAAAAAGTCAGAACCAATGGTAGGGAACCTTGAGTGCCAAGCAAAGGAGCTGAAACATCACCTAGTAACAGTGTCAGGATACTTAAACAATTTGTGATGGTTTAGGCATCACTAACCGAATTGACTCATTGGAAAAGACCCTGATGCTGGGAGGGATTAGGGGCAGAAAGAGAAGGGGATGACAGAGGATGAGATGGCTGGATGGCATCACGGACTCGATGGATGTGAGTCTGAGTGAACTCCAGGAGTTGGTGATGGACAGGAAGGCCTGGCATGCTGCAATTCGTGGGGTGGCAAAAAGTCAGACACAACTGAGTGAACTGAACTGAACGAACCCTAAATACTTTATCTCAGTTATCCCCATATTCTTATCTCTGTTTTATGGAAGAGGGAACTGGACACAAAGAGGTTAGGAGACTTGCCCCAAATCTTCTAGCAAGTCAGTGGCAGAGTCAGGCTTTGGACCTCAGCAGAGTGGCTACAGTTTCTGGACTCCTAACCACTATGCCATATAGGATCTGGGGATTGCTGAGTAAAGACTAGTGAAAGACTCATAGTTTGTGTTTTTTGTTTTTTTTAATCTCAATGCCTGGCCTCACACTGAACATTCAGATTCCATGCATGTGAATGACTCTTTGGGTAAATCTGATGTGCACACATCTGGCTGACAGTCACTGCTCTCAGCATTAGGAGCCATTAGGATTTTCTGATTAAGCCCAACAACAATCCCAAGGCTGAATGTTTGCATGAGGAAGTGTCACAAGCAAAGCAGTATTTTAGCAGAACTGATCTGGCCATTGTGCCTAGCAGAGACTAAGAAAGTCGAGAAAGCTGAGGTGGGGAGAGAGTGGCAGACTGTTCAGAGGCCAAGTCTCAGTAAAGGAGGGATTGGGCCTGAACAAGGGAACAGAAATGAAATAAGCCATTGATACTGGAGACCAGCTAGGGCTATGTAAAGAGAGTCACGGATGTCTTCAAAACGGGAATATTTAGGGAGGGACAAAGTCCTCAAGGACACTGAAAGCACCTTAGTGGTTCACAGGTAAGGCTCTCATTCCAAGCCCTGCTCCATCTAGTACATGCTGTGTGACCACAGGGAAGCCAATTGATATTTCTGTACTTTGCTTGGTTCATTTGTAAAACAAAAATAAAAAGAGCACCTCCTTTGCTGGGTGAGATATATATTCCCTAGTGGCTCAGATGGTAAAGAGTCTGCCTGCAATGCAGGAGACCAGGGTTCAATCCCTGGATTGGGAAGAGTCCCTTTAGAAGGAAATGGCAACCCACTCCAGTATTCTTGCTTGGAGAATCCCATGGACAGAGGAGCCTGGCAGTCTGTGGGGTTGAAAAGAGTGACTTCACTTTTCACATATACATTTACACATATACTTCACTTTCACTTTTCACATAGTGTTTAGATTATTTTGCTCATGGAATGTGCTCAGTAAATACTATATTTTATTATCTTTATTGGTAGAAGAGGGAAATGGGTCTGTGGGCAATGTGAGAGACAAAAAACTAAGATTTAGAGATTTTGGTCTTAGATGTGTTAAGATCTCTGATCCTACTACAGGCTACCTTCAGACTAGGGAAAAGAAACCCTGCTTTTTTCAAAATAACAGCAGCTTCATTTTCAATGAAAATGATGCTAATTACTGGGTATTGACCCAAGATGAATTTCTCTTTGATGAACTACATACCGCTCTTCAAAAAACCTAGCCAAATCATCTCAAATACCAGGAAGTGTGGGGTAATGCAGTAAATTGGGGGAAAATGTGTATCAGAAGAAATTATTGCTACAAAAATATTTTCAGTAAGTTTGTTCCCTTCATAAATAGTGTGAATGGAATGCCTGAGCAATCAGCTGAAAGCCCGATCTTCTCTGTGGGCTAATTGCTCGTCTGGTTAGTGCAGAATTTAATTTGTGCTATTGTGCAGGCAAGGCTGAGAGCGTGAAATAAACAATGTGTGTTAATTTCACGTTTTCCAGTCTACTTAGCCAAAAAGAAAGCCTGGGCTCTTCTCAGGCCTCACCCCACCCCCTCCCCAGCTTCTCATCCTGGAACCAGCAGACCACAGAGGGGAGGGATATTTGCTAACTATAGGTGTGGGATTCTTGCTGCAAGACCAGAGGCTCAGGAAAGCCAGTTGACCTGGGCGTGAGGCTGGCTAAGAAACACACAGTGCTCCCTCACCCACTCCACACCTAGGGCTGGTGCTGAGAGTTTTCTTCTGAGGTGAATGGGCGTCTGCTGGGACCCAGGCAGCTGGCTCTACACGCTCATGTTCAAGGATGTCTCGATCTCCCGTGGCGCGTCTTGCATCAGAGCAAACAGAGCTACCCAACTGAGTGATATGTGTGCTGAATGGATTGACTGGATGAGATGAGAGGATCCTTCTCTACTGAGGGCAGCAGAGGCAGCTTTATGGAGAAGCAGAAGGGATGCCCCCTCTAGGCTGAACCTTGAGGGAGCTGAAGCAGGCCTCCTCTGCCTCTTGCTTCCCTCCTACTCCACTCTAGAAATCAGACAAGCCAGAAGAGCTGGGCTTCTTCCCCTGTGACTGAAGGCGTGAGGCCCAGGAGAAGGGACCTGCTCAGGGTCGGGGTGGCAGTCAGTAGCTTGAGCAGCCAAGGATGTAAGCAGAGACTTCAGTCAGGCTGCCTGAACTCAAATCCTGGTTCTAGCCAGTTGCATGACTTACTTATCCCTCTCAATTCCCTCATTAATAAAATGAGGGTAAAAATGGCACACACTTCCCAAGGGCATGAGCATCACAATAGTTAATATATGTGAAGTCCTTAAAATAGGACCTGGCAGAATGTAAGTGCTCAGTATATGTTAGTTATTATTAGTGTTAGTTTAGAATATTCTAAATTTCTCACCTCTTTGTACTGTTTGTATTACATGAATGTTTGGGTGTGTGATCAGATATTCCTTTCCCCCCGAAGAAAGGGGGAGCTCTGTTGTCTTGCCTTCACTTTTTCATCTGTGCTGCTTGTATTATTAAACTCTAGGGGGGAAATTCCCATATTTGGAACTGCTTGAGGTGCTCTTTTAATTGAGAGAAGAGCATGAAAACTAAAGTCACTGATGGAAATCCTCATGAAGGTAGGAAGTTTGCCTTGACTCTGCCTCCCTAGGGACAGCACAGACGAACACAGAGTGCATTTTGGATGCACGGAGAACCACCAGGGGGTCCAATGAGAAAGGCCAGATTGCAAGGCTACAGAGGCCAAAAGACTGAGTGGGAAAAAAATCTTACCCTTCAGGCCTTCCTCAGTCATGGGGATGGCTGACGTTTCTTTTCAGGAGAAACCTAGTCAGTCTTATTTTAACTCAGTGGCATGAGGAGGAGCCACCCTAACCAGGCCTAAGAGACATCACTGTATGAGCTCCCCATGGAACCTTGATAAAGGCTCTGCCCCTGCCTTGGACTGGTTCCTGTACGATACACTGCAGATACCAAGGCTGTGTCCCCAGGGAGGCTGCAATCCACCCTGCTCTTGCCTATGCTACACTAGGCCAATGAGGGATTGGACCTCACTCCAGGTCACATAGCTGGGATGTGACTTCTCCAGACTTGAGTCCTCTTCTCTCTCCACTATACTGATCCACCCCTCCAAAAAGTAAGGAGTATTTGTCCTAAAGAGCCTGTTCTACTGGCTGCCACTAATGAAAGGGAAAAAAAGCCCATTTTATAACAGTATAAGCTGGAGCTGTGTAACCTGAAGATGAAAGAACAAAAACACATTCACAGTGTTGCAACTGTGGACTTGGAGTCTCAGGAAAGCAATATTATCAATAAAGTGGCCGATAACCATGGAGCACCTAGTGCATGCAAGTCCCTGGGCTGGAGTCAAGGGAGGGGCACAGAGCTGAGAAAGAGGCTGTCCCTGCCTTCCGGGGCATCCAGACTCCAGGAGAAGATAAAGTGAGTATCCATGGAAGAAAACTCTATGTTAGCATGTGGCAGCTATTACCGGAGCTGCACGGACCAGATGTGACTTAGAATTTGAGAGGAGGTTAGAGTCTGTTAATGCCAGGAGGGATTTAAACCAGAGATAAGAGAAGCAGTTAAGAAGTGACCCCAGGAAGTACATCACTGGCTGCCTGACAACAAGAAGAACTGTATCTCGCTGCAGGGAGGAGCCATAAGGGAAAGCTTTCCACAGCAGGGGGAATTAGGGAGGGGCCTCAGGCAGAAAGAATTTGAATCACAGGAGGACTGGAACAGGGAATCCCAAACAGGAGAAATGTCAAGATCAAAGGCACAAGAAAAGGTAGGACTATCACAAATCTGTCCTCAGTCGTAGTCTAATTGGAAAGGTCATTTGGCTCTGAAGACAGACAGACTTTGACATTCATAGACAGAAAAGGTGGTTGTTTGAGTGCTTCATGCAGCAGAAGGAGCGGGATGGAAGGAAGCAGGATTAGAATGAATACACTGCCGGGACACATATCTCCATGACTCCCCTGCCTAGCCAGCACTCACAGACTGGACAATGAGCCATGAGTTAAGCTGTATTGGACAGGTAGAACAAGGGACTGGGAACGTCCTTGACTTGATGGGACCTGCGAAGATCCCTGGTTAACCGTCTCCTCCTAGCTCAGAACCATCCATGGCCTATGTATGCTGTTACTCCTCACTTGGGACTTAAGGGTTTCCTGAAAGCTATGTTGGCAGGAAGAAGGAGGGAATGAGGTGAAATCTACAGTAACCTTCAACCCCTACACAATCTTCAAGCAGGCATGGGATGAGAGTTTCTGCTCTTCAAGTTTCCCTTGAAGTTCACTTGCAAATACTTTCATCTAGATACAAATACATCAAAGAAGAAGGTAAGAGGCAGAGAAGGAAAAGATAGCACACAGTGCCTCCAGGAAGCCCTATTTCATCATCCGCTTGAGTGAGAAGCTGCCCTGTGAGGATGTGAGAAGCCCAGGAGGAGACTGCCATTAACTGCGGTCCATACTCAGGAGTGGTTCACGTTGTCGGACATCTCTTGGTGCCCGCTTCCTGGAAGCAGAGACCTCTGGAAGAAGTAGGAGGTCTACTTTCAAAGACTCCGGGAGAAACATGTGCGAACTCCCTCCCCATTCTATTTCTTCCCTGCCTTGGTACCTGTGGAGCAAAAAAAAAAAAAAAAGAAAAACAGAGAAGGACACAGAGGTTGGGGAGGGGGGGATGTCAGGTGGGTACTCAAGGCGACTTCTCTGACCCCACAATTTTTAGCAGGTTGAAGTAGGTTCTGTCTCCAGCTTTCCTTCCTGAGAAAGCCCAAGAAAGATTTACCTATTCTGTCAATCCAAAAAGACCCTCTAGTCAGTTAGTTAGTTCGGAAAAGGCAATGACATCCCACTCCAATCCTCTTGCCTGGAAAATCCCATGGGCGGAGGATCCTGGTGGGCTGCAATCTGTGGGGTCACTAAGAGTCAGACACGACTCAGCAACTTCCCTTTCACTTTTCACTTTCATGCATTGGAGAAGGAAATGGCAACCCACTCCAGTGTTCTTGCCTGGAGAATCCCAGGGACGGGGGAGCCTGGTGGGCTGCCGTCTATGGGGTTGCACAGAGTCGGACACAACTGAAGCAACTTAGCAGCAGCAGTCAGTTAGTTAGTTCAGTCACTCAGTCGTGTCCAACTCTGTGCAACCCCATGGACTGCAGCACGCCAGGCATCCCTGTCCATCACCAACTCCGGGAGTTTACTCAAACTCATGTCCCTTGAGTCAGTGATGGACCCTCTAAAGTAAAGTAAGTGACAGGTGGCAGGAGGCTGCCTGCCACTGCCATGCCCAAGAGGGTAAGCAGAGGAAAGAGGGAAGAGCAGATCAGAGCAGGAGGAACACAGACCTCAACTGGGCAAGGGCAGTGGCTTGCCTAAAAGTGGCACAGCTAGTTATTTTGCTAAATGAATCAACCCTCCTGGCATTTGAAAACTTCTAACATGTAAAATTGAAAGAAACTGACTGCTTGAACGTGTGTAAGAATCAGGCAAAGATTTCTTTTCCTTGGGGTTCCTAATACCAAGAGAGCCTGAATTGTGACTCCTTATGATGCTTGAATCTCCCTGGACTTTTGAACATCTCCAAATATAGATGCTGATCTCTGAGATGAAGAAACAAGAAGAACATACGTCTGCCTAAAAAAAAAAAAAAAAGAAAAACAGAGAAGGACACAGAGGTTGGGGAGGGGGGGATGTCAGGTGGGTACTCAAGGCGACTTCTCTGACCCCACAATTTTTAGCAGGTTGAAGTAGGTTCTGTCTCCAGCTTTCCTTCCTGAGAAAGCCCAAGAAAGATTTACCTATTCTGTCAATCCAAAAAGACCCTCTAGTCAGTTAGTTAGTTCGGAAAAGGCAATGACATCCCACTCCAATCCTCTTGCCTGGAAAATCCCATGGGCGGAGGATCCTGGTGGGCTGCAATCTGTGGGGTCACTAAGAGTCAGACACGACTCAGCAACTTCCCTTTCACTTTTCACTTTCATGCATTGGAGAAGGAAATGGCAACCCACTCCAGTGTTCTTGCCTGGAGAATCCCAGGGACGGGGGAGCCTGGTGGGCTGCCGTCTATGGGGTTGCACAGAGTCGGACACAACTGAAGCAACTTAGCAGCAGCAGTCAGTTAGTTAGTTCAGTCACTCAGTCGTGTCCAACTCTGTGCAACCCCATGGACTGCAGCACGCCAGGCATCCCTGTCCATCACCAACTCCGGGAGTTTACTCAAACTCATGTCCCTTGAGTCAGTGATGGACCCTCTAAAGTAAAGTAAGTGACAGGTGGCAGGAGGCTGCCTGCCACTGCCATGCCCAAGAGGGTAAGCAGAGGAAAGAGGGAAGAGCAGATCAGAGCAGGAGGAACACAGACCTCAACTGGGCAAGGGCAGTGGCTTGCCAAAAGTGGCACAGCTAGTTATTTTGCTAAATGAATCAACCCTCCTGGCATTTGAAAACTTCTAACATGTAAAATTGAAAGAAACTGACTGCTTGAACGTGTGTAAGAATCAGGCAAAGATTTCTTTTCCTTGGGGTTCCTAATACCAAGAGAGCCTGAATTGTGACTCCTTATGATGCTTGAATCTCCCTGGACTTTTGAACATCTCCAAATATAGATGCTGATCTCTGAGATGAAGAAACAAGAAGAACATACGTCTGCCCTGTGAGGTCACCAACTCACACGGGTGACCAGAGTGACTCATTCCTATGCTGAGCCTCTCCTAGTAGAACTGCCAATTCCCAAAACTTTTCTATCCTTCCAGAACCAGTTCAAGGCCTCTGCTCCATGAAGTTAACTTCAAGTAGCCAACACTAATCCATGCATTCTTTTCCCAAAGGCCCTCTAGTGAAAGCTCCCACTTGAGAAGTGTTCCTAGGCCCTGAGTTACTCACGGTTTTCCTCATTTATGTTCACATCTAATCTATGAAGTGAAGCATTTCTCTATTTACTGATTGAAAAGCTAAAACTTGAAGATACTAAGGAATCTGAGCTACAGTCAAGCTGATTCCCAGATTTGCGCTCTAGACCACTGCTTATGAGTGCCTCTCCCAGTCTTAGCTATGTGCACTGTGGTTTTAGTATTAAAACCCTACCTTGGGTTATATCCGAGATTTCTGGACTGTGTAGCAATATATACATATCCCTTCTTCAGGGAACTTGCAATCTAGATAGACAGATAAAACATTTGAAAAGATTGCTAAAACCCAGGGTACATGTACTCACACTGTATGATAATATTGAGCAATATTTATTGAGCATCTAGTATGTCCCAAGTATGGCACTGAGCTCCTAAATGTCTCAAAAGAAAGATGCCTCTGCCCCAGTGAAGCTTATAGTTCACCGAAGGAGTTGGTCCTTAGCGAAGAAGTTTGCAAATGGCTATATAGTAATAATTTACAGTGTGATTGTCAGGGACAGAAGAGCTGTGTGCTGTGAGAGAGAATAGTGGGGAGCCTGATTTAGGTGGAAGGTCAAAGAAGGCCTTCTTTCCAAAGAGTCATTTTAGCTGAGATTTGAAAGATGGGCCAGAGCGGGTGAAATAAAAAAAGCTTGGGATCTGGGATGGAATAGTTCCTGGTCAGAACCCTCAGACAGAAAGAAACATGGAACTTTAGAGAAACACACCTACGCAAGGCAGACAGCTGTGTGCCTGCAGCTTTCCCATCCTTCTCTGGGTCTGGAGCCCCGGGCCTCACACTCTGGATGCTCAGGGCTTAGCAGGTGGCTCCCCTTCTGTTTGCACCCCTGCTTTATTTCTACGACATTATCCACAGCTTCAATCTGAGCTTGACATCTTGCTTTGTTCATTTTCTTCTCTCAGTCATGATGGGGGCTTCTGGACCATTGGACAATGGGACTTATGGTTCATCTCTCTAAAGAGGGGGCCACTGGGGCCAACAGAGACCCTCCGGAGAGCTCTGCTTCTGCTTTTGTCTCCCCTTCTCCAGCCTCTGCGAGAGCTAAGACCTGGGAAGACTGTAAACTGTATACATTATTTCCTTTTTGATTAGGTGAATAAATAACTTGATTGAGACGCCCCTCTTTGGAGGACGATGCTGGCAGGCTTCCAGGAGTGGGAGGCAGCTGGCTCTGAGTACAGAGGAGGTGGCAACAAAGACCTGAAGGACAGATACATCAAGGACAGGCTTAGGATCCTGCCTGGCCCTGGGAAGGACCAGCCAGAAACATTTAGGGAAAGAGGTTTGCCCCTGTCCTGCCCTGTGAGGGAAGGTTCAGGTTTGAGTTGCCTTTACAAGCCCTGGGACATCTGTTCCAGCCCACTGCCCTCCTGAGGGACAAGCCTCAGCTGGGAGGAGTGCAGGAACACAGGCTCTGGGCAGCTGACAACAATCGTGTGCACATACAGTAGGTCCCTGTAGGAAAGGTCTCCACACACAGTAGGTCCCTGCTCAGTATCTCCATATGTACAGGGCACAGAGACATAGTACACGGAGTGCATTCACTGGCCTTTGATCCATGCTCCTCTGTACTGCTCTCTAGATTTGCAATGTGAGTCTAAGTTGAGGTCCTCTGTCTTTCTCCAACCCAGAGGACACCATTCACCATCTGCAAGCCTCCCAAAGTGGCCCTGCCCCACCTGAGAGCTATGACAAGCTGGTTCTAACCACCCATGCTGCCCTGTAGCAAGTGGGGAGTGGTGACATGTTAGATGTTGATTCAGGTGCAAGTCCCAAGGCAAGTCCTAGCTATGAGACTCACTATTCTGAAAACAGGGGGATGACAGTCCTGAGTTTGGACACTCAGATCTAAGGCATCTGGAACTAGCTTTTCAGTACAAAATTGGGTTTCCTTGCTCATTACTGATCTATCACTGAATAGCTGTTCTTGGGATTCAGTCAAAGTGATTTCAGAAATCTTCTGTTAAAACATCTCTAAGATGGAAAACACATTAGTTCAGTTTCAGTCATTAACACCTTAATTGGTTCGAGAATAGTTGACGACTGTCCTTTAGGACAGATCTTCCTGAGTGGCTCAGTGGTAAGGAATCCTGCAATTCAGGAGATGCAGAAATGAGGGTCATGAAGATCCCCTGGAAGAGGAAATGGAGACATACTCCAGTAATCTTGCCCAGAAAACCCTATGGACAGAGGACTGGTGGGCTACAGTCACTGGAATCACAAAAGAGTCATACACAACTGAGCGATTAAAAAACAGCAACAATCCTTTAGGACCAAGGAGATATATGAAGACTTAAAATAATTTACTACCATTTATGGAGCCCACTTTCAGCCCAGGGGAGCACTGGGTCCCTCATATATGACTTCCTCTTCAATTCTCAAAGAGTCGGACACGACTGAGCGACTGAACTGAACTGAGGGTGTGTATAGAGGTTAAGAATTTGAGCTACCACTGTTTAGTACTGTGACCCTGGGAACTTCAAAATATACTTCACATCTAAAAACCTGTTGTTCTTGTTTGAAGAAAAGATAATATCAACCTCCTGGGGATAGTGAGAACTAAATGAGATAATACTTGTAAAATCCTAAGCAGATAGCCTAACAAATAGTGTGTGTGCATGTGTGAATATATATATTCATTGTATATTTTTTCTTCATAATCAGTTAGTTCCTTTAAAAAGTTCCCTGAATTATTTTCTAAAAATTTACTTTAGTTTTTTTTACTTTTAGCCATGTTGTGTGGCCTGAGGGGTCTTGGTTCCCTGAGATTGCCCTCAGCAGTGGAAGCAGAGTCTTAACCACTAGACTGCCATGGAAAGATGGATTATGTTAAAGTGTTTGAGGAGTCTAGAACTGATAAACCCAGGTTTGTATAGTGCTGACCACTATGGCCATTTCCACTATTCCAGCTGCCTCCATCCCCTTGAAGGGGATATCGGAGAAATGATCCTGTTTGAGGGAGATGCTGGCCCTGGAGATCCTCAGAGAGAGCTCCTCTGAGTGCCTGGGCACCTAGGATGGAAGGGAAGGCAACAGTGTCCTGATTTGACTGTGGTCAGCCTGCGGTCCATGCCCTCACTTGTGATCCCACACCATGTACTCCTAGCTCCTGGGCAGGTCCTCCCCACAGTGGATATTGCTCAGTACCAGTCTTGCTTGCTTCCAAGAAGGTTTCCTGGAGTCCCAGGAAAAGCTGAGTACACAGCCAGATTTTGAGCCAAACCCAAGCACATCAGGATGAGGACACTGTCTTTTTGGAGAGGAGAACCTGCCTCTGAGTTGAAATATGTGGAGAGAGGTGGTCTTGCGATCTCTGTGCCCACTCCTCCCTCCTTCCCAGGGAGTCTCATGCAGGCTTCCATGTGGGAGATGACCTCTCACTCATATGATTCTACTCATCTTTGACCCAAACCTCCAATCTCTACAGCTCTACTTTATGACCTCTTTATGGCTCTGATCAGCTGTTTGTGCTTCATAAATTCCTTCCCATGCTTTGAGGTCCAGCTCAAAGATGTTCTTCTTGATGATACATAGCCCTACATCTCCCCCTTCCATGCCACCTAGAACAGAAGGGTTGCCTCACTCTTATGACAGTGTTTATTACCCTGTGATGCATATCCATCTGTCTTCCCTTCAAGAAAGAAAGCCTCTTGAAGGCAGTGTCTGTTACATTACACTATCTCAAATAGTATCTGGCACTTAGTAGTCCTTTCGGGAAGACGTTTCTGGTCTCTTCTCCACGTTCCAGTCTTGGGTGGCAACCCTTTCTATGGACCCTCTCATGTATCACTGACACATGTAGCTTGACAGAGACTGTCTGTTTATTTGTGTGCACCATCAGTAGGCCATAGTACCAGTAAGAGGGCCCATCTGGTCCTTTGCTGCTGCTGCTGCTAAGTCACTTCAGTCGTGTCTGACTCTGTGCGACCCCAGAGATGGCAGACCACCAGGCTCCCCCATCCCTGGGATTCTCCAGGCAAGAACACTGGAGTGGGTTGCTATTTCCTTCTCCAATGCATGAGAGTGAAAAGTGAAAGTCAAGTTGCTCAGTCGTGTCCAACTGTTTGTGACCCCATGGAATGCAGCCCACCAGGCTCCTTTGCCCATGGGATTTTTCCAGGCAAGAGTACTGGAGTGGGGTGCCATCACCTGCTCCTTTAGTCAATCACAAATGCCCAGCATGTTTCTGACATCAAGACATATTGGAAACCAATATGTATGTGTTGAATGAATGAGCAAGTCAGTCTGGGTTTCTGAAGACCAATTTGGTGGTAGGCTTTCCCTGGGTCAGACACCTCATCCCAGGGAGCAACTTTGTTCTCTTGACCTAGGTTTCCTAAGAGGCACACTTGATTGCAATCACCCAGTCCCCAAATCATTAAACTGTTCTTACCTCAATCACTATGCTAGGGGGAGCAGTCTTAGGTAAGGGGCTCCAGTAGAACATTTTATTTCCCCCCCAAAAGTTCCATGTTCTCCTTTGCTATAGTACAGAACATAAACAACTAATGAGTTTTTCCTACTATGCATAGGAGAGAAACTAAACATACTTCATCCTGTGGTCAGTTTTATGCTCTGCAAAACTGGGGAATCTGTGAGTAATATCTTAGAAAAAGCTTTCTTCCGAAGGGTTAGAAAACTATACTTTACTACTAATTTGCTGTGACACCTCAGGCAAATTTACCCAACTGGTCGAGTTTCCTAGTTTCAAGTGCTGATTTCATTTTTTTTTTCCTAGTCTGTTTCTAGAATACTCTTCTAATTTGTTTAATATTGTTGCAAAAAATATTAAAAAATTCTTCCACAAGTCCAGACTTTTAAACATCCATGAAGCTTATTTATATGCTTCATCTTTTTTTCCCCCCCATGGTAAAAAAGGTAGTGAAATTGTTTTTAATATTTTCAATAGTTGGTTTAGACAATCTCTAATATTTGGTATAGCTTTCAATTTCTAAGAAGTTTGAATTCAAAGATTTGTACCCTTTGACCCTTGAACAATATTCTTTTCCCAAGGTGGGGACAAGCATTCCCATGTATCCTGATCACATGATTCACATAACATAAGCTAATTCACATGGGTTGACAAGAAAGAAAACTCCAAGGGGCTTATTCTCCAAAGACATGGCTCCCTGGTGGAGAAATTTCCCACAGTCACAGTGGTCTGTATTTTTTGGCAAGAGTATCTTCTTATTTCCCTGTCAGTTACAGACCAGGGCTCCTGATCTCCTGCAGTGCATTGGGTTTACCCTGACTTGCAGTCCAAGGACCCTAGCACTGGATCTTTCAAGCCTGGCAGAAATCATGGGAGGGGTCAAAGCTGAGAAATTCTGGGCTTTCCGTTTAGTCACAATTAAAGACACAGCATAAGTATTTGTAGCAGGGTCATGTCAATTACCATTATAAAGTAGGAAAGGGTGGTTTGTTACACTACTTCTGAAATACAAGGATTAGTGAGGTGCCATGGCTGGCCCGAGTAACCACCAGAATTTAGTGGTCAGGATATATGGCTACACCCACCCCTCACTGTCAGACAGAAAGCTGCTTCTTATCCAAAAATGCCTCTGGGGCTTGGACTTCAGCTGTGTCTGCATAAATATTGCATCACCAGTGTTCATGGGCTTGGAGTGGAGCCACGTAATTTCATACGGAGAGCACTGTGGGCAAGAAGATAGTGAACTGGAGCTCTAGCTGCAGCCTTAGTTAGGGAACGCCTTCCAGACTGTGGGTCTCATTTTCCTCATCTTTGCATAAAAGAATTATATGTAGACACTTTTTTTTTAAATCATTTAGCCTGAGGATCAACTGGATTCACGTCATCTGGGTCCTTGAAGGTAGATCCCTAGGCTCCTCACAAGACCTATTGAATCAGAATATTAATGGGTGAACATGGAAATAAGCACTAGAAACAAGCTTACCAGGTGATGTTTTTAAGCTTACTAAAGCTCAACAACCCCAGAACCAGATGATCTCTGAGCTTTTGTCAGGAGACATCATCTTAGGATTTTATGAATATAATTACTGCAAGGTCCACAAGGAGCAAAAGCCGGGAACAAAACTACAGTTTCAGCTCTCGGTCTTTCATTCTCCATCCATGTGTGCCAGCTCTATGTGGAAAGATTTATTTGAAAAATCTGGTACATTCTGAGGGGCACGGTAGTCACGGAGGCATTTTGAGGTTCCCTCCAGGGTGTTCTGGAGCATGAAACCCGAACTGTGGAATGAGACAGGAAGAAAGCCCTCTCTGTGTTCTGAAGGAGAGAGCGCGGCCCAGAAACAGCAGCCCCGAAATTATCCTCCAGCTCCCGTGCTATTACAAAGAAAAGCTGACACAGCAGAGCCCAGGGGATGCTGAGCGTCTTCAGAGCACTAATCACCGAGGCAGGCAGGCTAATGCAAGGAGAACACTTTCACAAACAGCACCTGTCCCGAGCAGTCATCTGCTATTTTCAGAGCTGTTGTAAAGAGCAGGGGGACATTTGTAGAAACTCCAAAAGGGCACCAGGTAGGAAGAAGATGGAGAGGTTGGGGCATATTCTCTCTGGCGGCTTGAATAATGCCCTATCAGTTGAGTCACTGAAACTTGGCCAGTCTAATATTATGTTTTGTTTTGTTTTGTTTTACTTTGCTTTGTGGTGGAGGATGAGCTGGGGACATGGTGGTGAGCAACAAGGTGAGATAAGGAACATCATTCTGATCTATTGGTGGTGTTTTCCATGGCAGAAAACATATTGAAACATTTAGATGATTTTGAATCCAGAAAAATAGAACAGTCTATTCTCTGTGGCTTATTTTGGAAGAGCTCAAAGTAGGAATAAGTGGGAAATACTTCTATTTTGTTAATTTTAATCCAGTGGCGAAATTGTCCTCCTGGTTGGAATTAGCATACCTTACATTTGTAAATAGGACAAATCACGGGATTTAGTGCTAATACATGTTGCTTAGGTTAAGTTGGTTAGGATCTAGAGCTCGGAGATTTTGGGAAGAACATCAACTCTTATTTCAAAATAAGAAATATTAGTGAATACTAATTGAGGGCTTAAAGAAACAATCTGGAAGGGGGGGTGCATTAACAGTTGGCTAAAGACGTAAACTCCACACAGGAGGGTGGAATGGGTCTTCTGTAGTATGTGCTGACATGGAATGTCCCATCAAAGTGAACACAATCGATCTGTTAAATGTTACGCATATGTTTGACCTTTCAGGTAGATTTATAACACTTCAGGTCAGAAAATGTCATTTTCTGATCCACCTCCTCTTCTCCCACATGCAATTAGAGAATTCTCTTTTTCTTTTGCAGCCTCTCCAGGAATATCGGGCTGATCTGTAATGAGATATCTATTCCAATCCTCCTCTACTTTATAGATAAGCAAAGAATCTTCCTGAAGTGTACTTTTCAAGCTCACACAGCTATTCGTTAGAACCCTGGTTTCCTGACTCCAAGCCCCATGCTTTTTCTACTATATCAGAGATCCCGAGGAACCTAGAGTTGGCAGTACATCAAAAGTCATCCAGCTTAATCAGTTATCTCCAGTACTTGAATTAACAAACTGAAGATCACACAGCCTTTTTTCTAATAATTGTTTTGAAACACAAAATTAGATAACAGAGATGTATTCAAGTTGAGATGATTTTCTTTTGGTTCTGTTTGACAGAAATATAAAACAAACAAGTAAAAATAGCACCTGGCTGCATCTTAATGCATAGTGGTCTTGAGGTGTTTGATTCAGAACCGATGGATGTCACAAAACTATTTTTATGGGGTAAGCAAATTACGATGGGAACCAAGCTCTGATTTTGCAACATAAATTTTATATATGCTCCTTAATGCATTATAACTAATGCAAACACATTGATACTGTTGAAATAAGAACCTCAGTGAACTGCAAAATATTAACAGAACTGTAAGATAACAAACTGTGTCCACTCAACTTCCCAATGGTTTCTCCCTACTCCTTGTGTTGGGCCTTTTCCCAAAAGCTGCTTCTTGTGTTAAATACCATCTTTTAGAGTCTTGTTCTCAAACAGATGCCATATTCCCTTCCTTTAAAGTATTCGCCCATACAAATGTAATAAATTCTCTGAGACAATGAGAAGAGGAGAGATATCTTAGTCCACTTGGACTGCTAAAATAAAATAACACAGATTGGGAGGCTAGTAAACAATAGGAATTTGTTTTTCACACTTCTGAAGCTTGGCAAGTTCACAACCAAGGCACTGGCAGAATCAGTATCTGGTCAGAGTCTGCTGTATGGATAATAATGGTCATCTTTGCCCTGTGTTATCACATGTCAGAAGAAACACTTTGAGGTCTCCTTTAAAAGGACACTAATCCCATTCCACTGTATAATCATAAGAGATTGATTTAGGTCACACCTGAATGATCTGGTGGTTCTCCCTACTTTCTTCAACTGAACTCTGAACTTTGCAATAAGGAGTTCATGATCTGAGCCACAGTCAGCTCCCGGTCTTGCTTTTGCTGGCTATATAGAGCTTCTCCATCTTTGGCTACAAAGAATATAATCAATCTGATTTCAGTATTGACCATCTGGTGATGTCCATGTGTAGAGTCATCTCTTGTGTTTTTGGAAGAAGGTGTTTGCTATGACCTGTGTGTTCTGTTGGCAAAACTCTATTAGCCTTTGCCCTGCTTCATTCTGTACTCCAAGACCAAATTTGCCTGTTACTCCAGTTATCTCTTGACTTTCTACTTTTGCTTTCCAATTCCCTATGATGAAAAGGACATCTTTTTTGTGTTCTAGTTCTAAGAAGGTCTTGTACGTCTTCATAGAATCATTCAACTTCAGCCTTTTCAGCATTACTGGTTGGAACATAGACTTGGATTACTGTGGTATTGAATGGTTTGCCTTGGAAATGAACAGAGATTATTTGGCCATTTTTGAGACTGCACCCAAGAACTGCATTTCAGACTCTTTTGTTGACTATGAGGGCCATTCCATTTCTTCTAAGGGATTCTTGTCCACAGAAGTAGACATAATAGTCTTCTGAGTTAAATTCACCCATTCCAGTCCATTTTAGTTCACTGATTCCTAAAATGTCAATGTTCACTCTTGCCATCTCCTGTTCGACCACTTCTAATTTACCTTGATTCATGGATCTAACATTCCAGGTTCTTATGCAATACAGTTCTTTACAGCATCAGGCTTTCCTTATATTACTAGTTACAACAACCGGGTACTGTTTTGCTTTGGCTGTGTCTCTTCTTTCTTTCTGGAGTTATTTCTCCATTCTTCTCCAGCAGCATATAGGGCACCTACTGACCCCAAGCCAGGCTTCAACAGTATGTAAACCGTGACCTTCCAGGTATTAAAGCTGGATTTCAAAAAAGCAGAGGAACTAGAGATCAAATTGCCAACATCCACTGGATCATCAAAAAAGCAAGACATTTCCAGAAAAACATCTACTTCTGCTTTATTGACTGTGACAAAGCCTTTGACTGTGGGGATTACAACAAACTGTGGAAAATTCTTAAAGAGATGGGAATACCAGACCACCTGACCTGCCTCTTGAGAAATCTGTATGCAGGTCAAGGAGCAACAGTTAAAACCAGACATGGGACAAGGGACTGGTTCCAAATTGGGAAAAGAGTACAACAAGTCTATGCATTGTCACCCTGCTTATTTAACTTCTATGCAGAGTACATCATGAGAAATGCTTGCCTGGATGCAGCACAGGCTGGAATCAAGTTTACTGGGAGAAATATCAATAACTCACATATGCAGATGACACCATCCTTATGGCAGAAAGCAAAGAGGAACTAAAGAGCCTCTTGATGAAGGTTAAAGAGTAGAGTGAAATAGTTGGCTTAAAACTCAACATTCAAAAAATTAAGATCATGGCATCTGGTCCCATCACTTCATTGCAAATAGATGGGAAACAATGGAAACAGTCACAGACTATTTTCTTGGGCTCCAAAATCACTGCAGATGGTGATTGCAGCCATGAAATTAAAAGATGCTTGCTCCTTGGAAGAAAAGCTATGACAAACCTAGACAGTATATTAAAAAGCAGAGCAATTACTTTGCCAAAAAAGGTCTGTCTAGTCAAAGCTATGGCTTTTCTAGTACTCATGTATGGATGTGGAAAAGGCAATGGCAACCCACTCCAGCACTCTTGCCTGGAAAATCCCATGGATGGAAAAGCCTGGTAGGCTGCAGTCCATGGGATCACAAAGAGTAGGACACGACTGAGCAACTTCACTTTCATGCATTGGAGAAGGAAATGGCAACCCAGTCCAGTGTTCTTGTCTGGAGAATCCCAGGGATGGCAGAGCCTGGTGGACTGCCATCTATGGGGTCTCACAGAGTCGGACACGACTGAAGCGATCTAGCAGCAGCAGCATCATGTATGGATGTGAGTTGGACTATATGAGATGAGAGTTGGACTATAAAGAAAGCTAAGTACCTAAGAATTGATGCTTTTGAACTGTGGTGCTGGAGTAGACTCTTGAGAGTCCCTTGGACTGCAGGGAGATCCAACCAGTCCATCCTAAAGGAAATCAGTCCTAAATATGCTTTGGAAGGACTGATGCTGAAGCTGAAGCTCCAGTCCTTTGGCCACCTGATGCGAAAAGCCAACTAATTGGAAAAGACCATGATGCTGGGAAAGATTGAAGCAGGAGGAGAAGGGGACGATAGAGGATGTGATGGTTGGATGGCATCACCAACTCAGTGGACATGAGTTTGGGTGAACTCCAGGAGTTGGTGATGGACAGGGAGGCTTGGTGTTCTGCAGTCCACAGGGTCACAAAGAGTCAGACACGACTGTGTGACTGAACTGAACTGATTATAATTTGAAAGCACAAAAAAGCAATGTGCTTAGTGGGAGTAAATTCTCTGGAGATAGCTGTTGACCTTTAGATACCATACATCACAAGAAACATAGTGGATGTCCAAAAAGTATCCACCAAATCAAAGCAACTTTTTTAGGATCCTTAGTAGTGAAGCCAATCATGGTATATGTAGGAGGTTCCCACCCCAGGCATTTGTCAAACCATACCATGGTATACCACTGATTCCCTCCTTGCAAGGCCAAATTTGATCCAACTTTTTCAATCTGTTTACTCTTCTCTGGACCGAAGCAATCTCCAGCAATTATTTTCAGGAAGCTTCACAGCACTAAGTCTTCTATAATCCCTCCCCCAAGGACTCTAGAAGCAAAGAAAACAAGAAGTATGAAAATTGAAATAAACAGCCAAACATCAAAAAGGAAAAATAAAGAGAAAGAAGTCAGGAAGGTTGGAGCCCTTTGAACTCCATGTTGGCCTCACCCCATCAGTTATTCTCCCAGCTTATGCAGGACGCAGCCCAGCCTGCCTACTCCCCACCCCAAGCTGTTATCCTATCCCAAGAAACTGCAGCAAATCTTGGAACAAAGACGGGCAGCAAATGAAATTCCCTGTCTGGACTGAGAATAGAATGCAATTAGCCAGGGAAGATTGTGAAATTTGTTCTTAAATGCTAGAAATATTTTCTCTCCTGACCCTCACCTCCACAACATTCCTCTTCCAGCCAGCTCCAAAGACCGCTTCATACAGAGTCTCTGCAAAGTAAAGCGTGACCTTTAGATTGAGATATGCTCTGTTGAAATACGTTGGAATATGTTCCAACACGTAACTTGAGATCTATTTACTAAACCGTTTGGCACATTCAGCACATCGTGGGGGAATTGTTGGCGGGGCCTGCGGTGTGTTTTTCACTCTTCCCTGATGCATTACCAGACAGAAGGTCATCCCAGTCTAGCAGAGATGGGTGCTGCACAGGGCTCATTACCTCTCAGCAAGGCAGCCAGATGAGGCTGTGGGATGTTTTCTCTTCATCATTCAAGCTTGAAAGGAAACTGTCAGCCTCCACTTGCTCTTAAAACAATGAAAATTTAGGTGACAGCCCTCTCGTTAGCTCAATGAAAATGAAAGTTTCTAGGCAGAGACTTCCCTCCTTTGTAGTGAGCTAACCAACTCACCTCAAAGGTCATCCTAGAAGTCAAGGCATGGGGATGAATATCAGCTTCTGGGTACAGGGTGGAAACAATAAAACGATACACCTTTTTGATAAGACCAGAAATTTTCAGGATACACAGCTTCTGAGCTTGGGAAAATGGATAGATTTCAGATAAATCCAGGCTTTCCATGGCTCACTTTTGCTGGGAAATATGTACATGTCTAGTTTGTTCTCTTCTGACCTATATGCATTCACATTACCAGAAAACAAAAAAGGATATTATTACACTACTAAATGCTCTCATTAGGAGAAACTCAAGGAAAAGTGCCAAGTGTAGATCCTGTTCTGCAGACTTACTATTGCAGAATTTTTTTTCTAAGAGGGTTTGGTTAATATTTCATGAACCACTTGGATAGCACATAGAATTATGGGAGTCCTATAATTGCTTACATTTGTGGAGCACTGTATTCTGGGATATCCATATGCATCATTTTCTCATCTGATCCTTGTAACAGCCATGTATAATAGTCTGCATGGGTTTTCAGTCTTCCTATTTTTTAAAATAAAATCTTAGGAATATTAGAACTGAAAGTGACCTTATATATAATTTTGATCAGTTTATGCTAACCAGGAATGCCTGTCAGGGGATTTGTCAGGAGAATTGTCTCCAAAACCTATGCGTGTCCTGCCTCTTCATTCTCCAACTTCTTGCTATTCCTCCCCTCCATCCACACATACAGAGTCTGAATTGGTGAGTAGGGATGAGACCCCAGATACAAATACTTCTTAGAACACACTTTGAAGCTCACGTTGATTTCCACCACAGATTTAGACCAGCCCTTTATTTGTCCTGTAGAGAAACTGAGGATCAAAGAGTGATGTGATGAACCCAGAGGCACAGGCAATGGCAGGGTCTATATTCCAACCCTGGCCTTCCAATGCTTAGTTGAATGGCCTTGCTTTCACACTTTTCCACATCATTCCAAGTTAAAAGGGGACTGCTAACATGATGCTGTTTATTTTATATCATGTTTTGCTTCTTGATAGCCAAAGAGAAAAATGACTTTTAAAAACGCACTATCTAAAATGTGCCTGATGTGAGTAAAATTCGCAGAACCACAATTTGTGTTAGAGGCATTTACATCTGAATGCATGATCCTCACAGATTTTACTCCTCAGTCCGAAGATTTGGCTCAGATCCTCTTGAACAGTGAAGACCCTCTTTTTCTCTTGATGACACTTCATTTCAGTTCTCTGCAACTTCCCCATACCCCCAGGAGCATTCCACTGAATTTTGGATCAAATCATTAATAACCTAAAATATGCAGTTAAGCACTGATGAGGAAGAGACAGCATTTTAGGAGGCAAATGAGTTATATTGGTTGAGGAACAAAAGTGTTTCTCTCCCCACTTCTCTGCCCCTCTGTCAAACCTCTCTCTAGTCATCTCGCCCGGTGCCCTATACTCCGGGGTGGGAGGGGCTCATTAGAGCCACGACCCTCAGTTGGTTCCATTCGCCAGTGAACAGGATTACCATGTAAAATGGTAGCACTCTAATTCTGGTGCTTGCTGAGCCGAAGTTCTAAGAAATAAAGGCAGGACTTCCTTCTGAGCACGCCTTGTTTTTTAGAGCTGTGTTAAGTTTTACTCAGGGTCTTACTGAGGACTATAAGCTGGCACAGTCTCTCAGATAGCGCTGAGGGCCCGCTCCAAAGACATAGGGGGAATCTAGCTTACATATGCTTTACTGTTAAGGAATACAAACAGTCAGGCATAAATCTTGGTGAGATGTATTTCATGCTGCATGTTGAATAAGCAGATCTAAGGCAGGGTCTACAGATTTCCTACCCTCAATTCCTGTCTAAAGCCCGAGAAAAAGCCTCATTAGGAAATTATTATGGAAGAATGCATGGAGTGTTATGCCGTCCTATTCTTAATGAAAGATGCTCTGTCCAGAACGATCCAAGTAAGGTTCTACACAACACTGTTTTCTATTATGATGATTACATCTACTTGATAGCAGCTTTGTATAATTAATATATTTCTTTTCCCCCAGAGAATGTGCAACTGGGGCTCTCTTTTCAGTGAAAAAGGTCTTCAAACAAATTGTCCCCACACTTTTTTATTGTGCTAAAGTATACATTGCATAAAATTGACCATTTTCACCATCTTCAACTATATAATTCAGAGGCCTTAAGTATACTCACTGTCACCAAATGTCACCACTATCAGTGTCCAGAATTTTTTCATCAATCCAAAACAGAAGCTCTGTGCCCATAAAATAGTAACCTCCCATTTCTTCTCTCTCCCCTCCCTCAGACCAAGTAATCTTTACTCCACTTTCTGTCTCTGTGATGTTTGTCCTTTTGTTTCAGGCTTATTTTACTTAGATACTGTTTTCATGGTTCATCCATGTTGAAGCATATGTATGAATTTCACTCCTTTTTAAGAATGGATGAAATCCCATTAAATCTATTACAGCAATTGTGTGTACCCGTTCGTCAGTGGGTGAACTAACCTAGGCACTTTTGTCATATCAAATTTGTTGGATCTGGTGCATATTTACCTAACTAGGCTGTGGTGTAGGGATGAGGAAAGAAAACGATGAGCGTTGGTGAGTTCTTAGGGAACCTCTTCATAAACTATAGAAATATTACATTTCCACATTTTTTTCTGAACTAAAAATGGACATGATTTGACAAATATGTTCATACAAGAATAACTGAAGAGAATTTTGAAAACACACTTTCCAGAAAACTAAGCAGGTGTGGTCACCATAGCTCTCTTAGCAACTGGAAAAACAAAACGAGGGAAAAAGTGTTCTCCGTAAGGTTTCCCCCTTCTGAAGCAGAGGTCCTAGAACTCTGTTCCCTGACTTTGGCATCTTCTATGAAAATGAGAGCCTTCTCTTCCTGATGGTGCTTGTGTCTGCACAGTGAGAAGCAAGTACCTGGAACCCCCAGGAGGAATGTCCTAGAAGCTGCCTGTGGCCTGAGACGTCTGAGTTATCTCTTAGCCTCTTAGGCCCCCTGTTCTGTTCTCACTAAACATTAGCACTAAACACAGGACCAGGGACAAAAACAGACAAATTCGCTGAAAACAGTATAAGACTGAAGTCAGCCCTGTCAGAACCTTTCCAGGGCTTGAGGGGGACTGAAGTTGTGCTGGGATAGAGCTGCTTTGAGGCTCATATAAGGCAACTTGGTGCTGAGATTCATGAAGTCTCTGCTACTCCCGCCGGGACATGTCAAATTCTGGGAGGAGCGTTTGGACATCACGTTGTTGGCAGTATAACCAAAAGTTTATGTGAGCTTGGGGCAAGATTAAATCTCCCTCCTCTTGCTTTTTCCTAACTGGTGGATTTCATGTTATGTAAGAAGCACACGCTTGACTCTAAAGATGGGAAGCTACTGACGGGTGATGACGAAGCACTCGGGGAGGGGCTGCAAGTTTGTGAAAAGCAAAGGAATTACAGAAAGCACGTTGCAAGCCCATCGCAAGTCCTTTATTTTTCTTACACTGTGTTCCAAACCCAAACAAATTAAAAGAAAAAAAACCCACCGTATGTGTGCAAAAGCAAACCTTAAACCATTTTGCGAATCCCACCCTAGATTTCACATTTCTCCAGTGAGGCTCACATTCCTTTATTCAGATTCCAAAAGTAGAGATAATTTGTTCCAAATGTTTCTAAAGCCGACCAGCAGAAGGGCCTAACGATTTTTCCAGAGCTGGAGAAAACTGTGAAATTTTCTACACTCTAATGGAGCATTCGAAGTAAAAAAAAAAAGAGAGAGAGACAAATGAAGGGAAAGGGCAAAGGAATGTTTTGATGATCTATTTGTTTATTTTGTTACAGTTATGGCTTTTTGACAAGCCGTGAGGAGACACATTGATTGCCAATGTTTTATTTCCTTTGGCAAGGTAGCATTTCTTCTGTATTATGCAGCAGGTTATGATGGAGAAATCAGCCATGTTGTTATACATATTTCTTGTAAGATGGTGAGCAAGTTTGTTTCAAAAAGACTGAACCTGGGGACGCTTGGGGATGATGATGATGATGATGATGATGTGTGTGTGTGTGTGTGGCACCCAAGCCTCTACAATGACCCCCTTTCCTCCTCCCTAACCTTCAGATGACCATCAATTTGTGAATGACAATTCCCTGTGTCCCAAAGTAGCTTCCATGCAGATACTTGTTTGGGTGCTGGGAACCAAAGCTAATGACTGACAGCTGGGGTAACTTCTAAGGGGGCACAGATTTTACTGGGATTGGAAAGAAAGACTTTTTTCACTTTGTCAGACTGTCACTAGACTGTATGGTCTTCTAATGGTTTAAAATGTGTCTGGAGAAGGCAATGGCAACCCACTCCAGTGTTCTTGCCTGGAGAACCCCATGGATGGCGGAGTCTGGTGGGCTGCCGTCTATGGGGTCGCACAGAGTCGAACATGACTGCTGCGACTTAGCAGCAGCAGCAGCAGCCTTGTCTCTGCTGTGAGAATTTGCCCCTTGTAACTCCCTTAGTGTGTCCAGTACAATGCTTGACTTGTAGTAGATGCCAATTTGGGGAAAGAAATAAACTGAATGGAACATTTGACACTTTGTTTCATTAAATTTGCAAGGATCTGAAGAAAACTTTGATAAATGCAACTGGCAGAGAGCCAGTTCAGATTCCAAGCCATCATGGTTTGTAATATAATAAGTAATATTTATAACATATTTTAATACCATTACTATTATCAGTGTCATCATTTATTAAGAGCATACAATGTTCTAGGCACAGTAACAAGAACTTTACACATAGAATCTCCCTTAATCTTCATAACAACTCAGCAAATAAGACATGATTATCTCATTCTACAAATGAGGAAACTGAGGCTCAAAGAATTAAATAACTTTAGATTCTAGTGACTAAAGTTGGGTCAGATCCAGATTGGTTGATGAGTTTTTGGCTATAAGCTGAGACCTGGAAAGTAAACAGAGCTGATATCATAGCCAGCTCACTCACTGGGGTCAAGCAAGGGACTAGGGAGCCCAGAGCTATGATTGTGACTCTTCATGTTTGTGTTGCATCAAGACAAATCTATTTTGGCGTCTAACCACATCCCTAAGCTGGGCCAGCTGGATTTGAAATTGTGCAATTGGTCACAGGCAAAGGAGTGTGGGTGGCTTGGGGAAAATTTATCATTAGGCTTGAAGCTACATTTCAGAGCACATGGTCTTCTAATGGGGAGCTGGGAAAACATTTCTGTACATGAGTGATGATAGTGCATGGTTGCCAGGGTCTAGGAGGGATGTACTAGGAATGTCAGCCATGGCTCCAGTCTTTGAGTGATGGAACATTTACTGGATAAGGCAGAATGCCCATCCACCCCAGGTAGGACATGGGAACATAGATATGGGCTTCACGAGTGAGCACACATACACCCTTTTCTAGCTCTGTATGCAGATGTGAGTCATGGATATGATGTGGCCAGAGTCTTTTCCTTTCTACTCAGTATAATTATTTATCACTCACTCTCAGAGCCCTAAGACCCTTCCTTCAAAAACCATTAGAAAGTTCTGTGTTAGAGAAAAAGAGCATTGGATTTGAAATAAGAAGATCACAGCTTGAGTCTTTTGTGGCCACTCACTAGCTGAAAGAAAGCTGAGTCTTAAATTCTTGAGATAGAATTTTGGGATAATCTTTGCCTTCCTGAACTTATTTTATTGTTGAGAAAATCAAATTACATACAACACATCTGTAAACACTGAAGTGCTTCACATGTTTTCAAAAAGTATATGAATAATAGACACTGTGATATATCATAAAATCCAAGGAAATAAATATATTTCTTACTAAGACTGTTGCTGGATATTTCTATGTCTGAGATTCCATGAGACACTTGGGTGAAATAGCTAGAAATGTATATGACATTGCTCTCACCATTAGATAGGTTATACTATTTTAGAGAAGACAAAACTAGCAAGTTTAATTGGTTTACTGGACAAGCTGGAGTAAGCAGGGTGTAAGAAAAAATCAAGTTAATTTTCTCCCACCACTGGCTTTCTCCAACTTTGATGAGAGCTCAGAGCCCTTAATTTTCCAAATCATTTTTTTTTTTTACTAAGTCACTAGATATCAACAAACAGTCTCATTTTCAGGAGTTAGAATATTAGATTAAAAGTAGTGAAAATCTCAGTTCCACTAGAGCTTGGGGAGAAGGTGGGGAATGTAATCTCTGTGCATTTTCCTCATTCCACTCTGCTGACAGAATCCATTTCTGCACTCCCTGACCCCCTAGACTGGCTGCAATGAGGAAAGAAAATTTGAGGAAAAGAACGTAACTTGCAGTAGACGTTCCTTCCATCAACCACACTGGACCCTTTTGTGTCCGGTGAGCAAACACTGGCTCTTTCCGGGGCACTGCTGTGCGTTCTTTGATCTCTTCTGAAGTCTAACTCTGACTTGCTTCTAGGCACCATGATGCTTCCTCAATCTGAACAACTTTGACTCTCCCTGCTGGTGGCAAAGCTCATGTCAAATCTTTCTGCGTGGCGCCCTCATCCTGGCAGACAAAGTTCTTGAGCAGGGACCCATCAAAACGGCTCGTGCTGAGCCGTCTCCTGCAGAATCCACTGGCCTTTTCCTTCTAACCCACAGGAAGCCTCTAGAAGCCAGCACACTCCTCGCTCCTTCCTCAGCCGTCACAGGCTGCTGCGGTTTTTGGACATCTTGAGAAGGGAATCAGGTGCCAGGCTCTGAGTTGTTTAAAATCCAGGGAATACAAATCAAGCTGGCAGCTTTCGGGAAGTCTCTGACCTAGTGGAATACGGGGTGATGAGGGGCAGAAGTCATAGATTCCCTGAAGCTTTCTCTACGGAAATCCATTTTCCCAGCCTTTTCTCTCATAAAGCCCCCTCCTATATGGTAGAGGAAGGGACCCTGGGCTATTGACAGTAGAATTAGTGTTTCGCCGCTATTTCATTTCCTAGAGCTGCCATAGCAAGGTATTATTGGGTGGCCTAAAATAGCGGAAATCGAATCTTTTAACAGTTCTGAAGAGTCAAAGTCTGACGTTACGGGTCCAGGCCTCTCTCCTGGCTTCTGGTGGTTTACCAGCATTCCTCGACATTCCAGTTTCTGCTCTGTCTTCCCATGGCCTTCTTTGCTCTTTCCTCTGTCTGTGTTTCATCTCCTCTCCTTGTAAGAATACCAGTAAATGGACTTAGGGCCCCCCATGGTAAAGAATCTGCCTGCAATGCGGGAAACCCAGGTTCAATCCGTGGGTTGGGAAGATTCCCTGAAGAAGGGAATGGCTACTCACTCCAGTGTTCTTGTCTGGAGAATTACACGGACAGAGAAGCCTGGTGGGCTATAGCATATAGGGTTGCAAAGGCTCAGACACAACTGAGCAACTAACACTTCCATCTGGTATGGCCTCTTCCTAACTAGATTACATCTTCAAAGAACTTATTCCAAATAAAGTTACATCCACAGATACCTGGGATTAGGGCTTCAGTTTATCTTTTTCAAGGCTACACTCCAACCCACAATAGCTACCTTCCTAGAAACTACTGCATAGACATTCAAGAATCCCTCTTTAGAGTATATGGAACCTGACTCCCTTTGTTCCCAAACTTGGGGCCTTGGTGAAGTAAGACCTAAAATAAAATCTCCTGTAATACCTCCTGTAATATCCTCTTAAACCGATATAAAACCATTTTAAGATAACATAAAAACTCTAACAAGCAGAAGTAAGTTGCTCTTCCCTCCCTCAGTCAGATTCTAAGGGTGGTGAGGTAACTTTTTCTTTCAGTTTTCACCTAAATTTTTTAAAACTTCATTAATATTTCAAATATACAAAAAATAGAATAATATATTCCCATACCATCACTTACCTTGAACAATTGTCCACTTTCTGGCATTTTCTTTTCATTTATTTCCTCCCAACCACCAAAAACACAAATGCAAACAAAGTCCTATTTTCCTGGAATATTTTAAAGTAGATACTATATTCCTTATCTTTTAACTATGAAGTGACCTCGTCTAGTCATTAGAGATCAGACTGTATTCAGACCTTCCTCTGTACAGACAGTGGATGGTGTTAACCATCTCTCTTCATGGAGGGCAGCTTGGTGAGTCTGAAGATGTTGGCTACTTGTAGAGGCTAAAATCCTTGCACCTTGGAAATCCTAATCTACCCTCTCCTCGTTTCTAAAACTTCTCTGAAGTGAAGAACAACAGTGACATTCCACCATCCGATGTGGTGCAGTTACTTTGTTCTCATCTTGCCAGGCTTCTCCTTGGAAATCAACCCCATGTTTCAAATATATAGGTGTCTAATCAAGACCTGGATGGATGCTGGAGAAAGTTCTCTCAAGGGGCTTTCAAGATATCGAAAAGGAGGAAATCAGACAAATATATAACTCATAGAGAACAAAAAGTCCAACGAAGTATTAAAAATTTGCTACACTGAGCCAAAGACATCATCCAGCTTGACAACCACTATATGCTGATCTGCAGAGAAATTTCTGGAATTGTGATGTCTACAGTAAATCCACAGCCTAAACTGGAATAAAAGTACTGGCAGCAATCTAGCTGATGTGCTTTTAAATGAGGAGAACAACATGAAGGGTCAGGTGTAGAGAGATGCACAGGGTGAATTTCCCGGTCCTGTTTCTCAAGACCCAGGCCGCCTTGGGGAGCAAATGCAGCCATTCAAATCCTGACTGTAGATGTTCCATTTCAGAGTTCTTTCCTCAAGAATTCATAAAAATGCAGCTGGGGTGAATGGGCTGCAGCCTCCTGCGCTACACAGGGTCTGGCAATTTATCATTCAGCAATGCTTTTCTCCAACTCAATTCAGTTTTTCTCTCTTTGTTAATAATAGAGTGTTTAGGGCGGTTTGTGGTTTCAGGTTATCTTCTTCCCCAGCCAAATTATACTCCCAAATGTATCAATATCTTCTGGGGAATCATATTCATTGACAGAGGAAATTATTTGCCTTCTCAGAGGATCAAGCGAAGTGGTCTGGAACTAAGAGATGAAAATATTTAGATAGAGAGGGAAAAAAATCCTTATTTGTCATAGTGACTGCATCCTGCTATAGACGCAGTAACAGAGCCTCTCTAATAGTAAATATACTGGAGTCTCTGCAGTAGGAAAGAGGTAGTTGGGAATGAGGTCCAATGCAGGGAGGGACTATCTGAAATGCATTTTAAGACACTTTCTTAAAGTCCAGTGCATACTGTAATGCCATTTATTTTGTATTGACAGTGTAATTCACACCCTATAATACATATAGGAAATAACGGAGGATTTGTCCCAGCCTTGGTCTTGAGAAAAATCATGGAGTCAGTAAATCACAAACACTTAAGCCATGAATCTATGGAAGATGCACAGGGGGCTCCACACCAAGCTAGGGACAATGGGAAGTTCAAAGGGAAATAAACTCCTGCTTGGCTTCTAAATGAGCTTATGGGACCTGAACCCCATCGGTCCTTAATGCACCCCATTAAAAAAGAAAAAAAAAAGAGTAATGCTTGATTGACTGTGCTTATTCTGGGCAACAGGATCTTAACTCCATTCATCAATTTACTGTTTCCTGGGTACCAGGCACTGAGCTACACACTAGGACACCCAGCACTGACAGCTATTCCTAGCAATATTTGAAATGGTTCTTTAACTTGATAAAAGTGACTATTGAGATTGACTGAGCACAATTTTAAATTAAGAACTATATATAGTTTATTGCAGCTAGTGGTATGTGATGCTCTGCTGCTGCTGCTGCTGCTGCAAAGTCGCTTCAGTCGTGTCCGACTCTGTATGACCCCATAGACGGCAGCCCACCAGGCTCCCCTGTCCCTGGGATTCTCCAGGCAAGAACACTGGAGTGGGTTGCCATTTCCTTCTCCAATGTATGAAAGTGAAAAGTAAAAGTGAAATCGCTTAGTCATACCTGACTCTTAGCGACCTCATGGACTGTAGCCCACCAGGCTCCTCCATCCATGGGATTTTCCAGGCAAGAGTACTGGAGTGGGGTGTCATCGCCTTCTCCATGTGATGCTCTACAAAGATATAAAACAAGTCCTGCAATTACTCTGTTTCTTATTTTAAAAACTAATTATTTAAGACCAAGAGAATATTTCTGTTATTTCTGTATTTATTTATCTTCTTCCCTCTCTTCGGTCACTTGAGGCCTAGTCAATGCTGAATTGTATGCTTCAAGATTGTATGTAATCAGAACTTGTATGCTTCAGAAGAGCTAATATGAAAATCAAATCATAGTCATTGCCCTTTATTATTAATGTAAGTCTTCATGTTAGGAACCCCCAAAACAATTGCATTTTACTTTGCCTATTGGATGAGAATTTTGTTGTTGTTGTTGTTAATCCTTTACTTAAGCCATTTTAAGTTCCAGCCCCTAGAACTTGGGCATAGAGTGAATATTTGGGGTGTGGCATGTAGTAGCTGGGCTTCCCAGGTGGCGTTAGTGGTAAAAAACCTTGCCAATGTGGGAGACTTAAGACATGAAGGTTCAGTCCCTGGGTCAGGAAGATCCCCTGGAGGAGGGCATGGCAACCCACTCCAGTATTCTTGCCTGGAGAAGCCCATGGACCGAGGAGCCTGGCCAGCTACAGTCCATGGGGTCACAAAGAGTCGGACACGACTGAAGCAACTTAGCACATACACACCCATGTAGTAGCCCCATCTTCTGTGTCCTTGAGGACTTTCTCCATTTATCACTCTTTTTTTTTTTTAACTTCTTAAAATTTCTTTTACCATAGGGGCAGTTACCAAATTCCAGTTACACCAACTAAAGAATAAGAAATAAAGTCTTTAAGCATTTTGGTCACAATATCACATAAATGTACTTACCTCTGTGTATCTGTCTTGGTCCTTTAGAAACTCTTTAGGATGTTCATTTTTGATGGCTGTAAAGTAAGTTAAAAAAATGAACACCTCCACCTCAAGAGATCATTGTGAGGAGTAGAAGGGTTAACACCTATGGAATGCTGATTACATGCCTGTGGCAGAGTTGGCTTTTGGTAGATGGTGAGATCTGCACACCAGGAACCAGGTGCTTCTCCTCTGCATTCTGAGGGGTCTGCTCCAAGAACCATGCACTCTGCCCTCCCCCTCCCTCTGCATCTTTCTCTTCCCACACAGGGCTTGCCTCCTGTCTTCACATTCTAGTGCTCCCATAGAACTACATAGCTTTTATTTGTCCATTTATTTGTTTACTTACTTACAAGATTTATTGATATATGCTTGATATCAAATAGATGGCACTTATTTGAAGTATACAGTTTGATAAGTTTTGACAAGCACGTATACCCTGGAAACTGCCACCACAATCAAGATGCAAATCCACCCATCACCCCCAAATTTATCTTATGCCCCTTTATAATTACTCCTTCCCCTCCCCTCCGCTCCAGGCAACCACTGATTTGTTTTCATCACTATGGATTAATTTGCATTCTAAAGAGTTTTACGTAATGAAATTATACCATGTGGATCCTTTTTGTTTTGGTGTGGTTTTGTTGTTGTTGTTGTTGTTGTTAGTTGGTTGGCTTATTCTAGTATAACTTCTTCACTCAGCACAATTATTTTGATATTCATCCACATTGTCATATGTATAAATTAGATGACCTGAGGATAACATATTAAAGATAGATTCACTAATTACAGTAAAGGAAGGAGGCATAAAAATGATTATATTCAGATATAAGAACTTAAAACCTCTTGTATTCTGAGTATAAGCATCAGCATTGCCCAACTGGTATCATTTGTTTAAGCTAGGAGAATTGGTGTCAGGAAAGATGACCCTCAGCAATCAAGAAAGCATCAAGTTATTGTTTGGATTCCCAATTGAAGAAGACGTGGAAATACAGAATATACTTTGCAGAAATTTCTTCCAAAAGTAACTCGAATTATTTTGAATTTTGTAGTCTAAAGCAGTCATCCTGAACTATCTGGAAAACTTGCTTCATAAGAATCCTCCCAGGGTTCTAACCAGCCAAGGTTGTACTGTGGGGTTTCTTCTTCCAGCCAGGAGAGGAAAAGTCTGTCCCTGACTGATTGAATAAATGGCTCCTTTCAGAGGAAGGTGCTAAACTCTCCTGGATCCCTGGCCAGAACAGGTAGATGAAGCTGTGGGCTTCCACAGCATCTTTGCAAGCTTAATGGGGCGATAACGAGGAGAAAATGGCTTAATCTGTGTTTTGGCCTCCTTCTTGCCAAGCTGGTTGGGATGAGAGAGGCTGTAACTTTGGAAAACCTAGTTGTAAAATCATTTTTTTAGCATGGCTGTTTTTGGCAAGGATGGAAAGACCCTAAAGGAGTAAATGCCTGCCAGTTTCAGCTTTGAAAATGGACCAATTAATTAGAAACGTGAGGGTAGCATAATAGATACAACATATACCACCTGGACAGCCTGCTTTTGTGTTGTACGGAAAACAAATTTAAAAGAAGCAAACCCTAAAGAAAACAAAAATGTGTTTGCACTATAAAAATTTCCTCTGGGCAGTAGCATAACTGAATATGAAGGTGAGGAAGAGACCCTGAAAAATAGAACTTTCAAGAGGAAGCAGCAGGGAACCTGTATTAACAGTGATTTTCCTTAGCTAATAATTCTGCATCGGGCAAAGGGTAGGGCCAGATGAGCTCTCAGGGCCCTTTCTCACTCTGAGATTTGAAGATGCTGATATTTATAGTGCAATATTCCCAACCTATAAATCGACTGCTCTCGGAAGGTATGCCTTATAATGTCTCTTTTATTTCATCAGTTCTCCCCCTGGATTTTTACTCCATCTCTCTGTTACCTCTGTGCCAACAGAGCAGAAAGAATGCATTCATAGATCCCCGAGTAACATCTGGAGGATGTACGTTGGCCTCCAGCCCTGGACAGATGTGCTGGGACTATTCCGTTGGCCCCATATTTCACAAGGAAATGCAACAATAACCACCTATGATGGTTTCCAGTTTTCCCACCACCAAAGCTAAACCCAGAGCCTGGAATTCAGAGTCCCTCATCAGGCCCTCCTGCTGGCCTCCACCTTGCCTCACTGTCCAAATACAGGAGGCTCGAGGCTTGTTGGGTTAGATCCCTAAATAAGTCTACTGCCAGCAAGAATTTACTGAGCCTATAGTATGTACTTTTACCTTTGGTTCAGGCATTAAGGAACTCCGGGGGAAGGAGGGATACACCTCCATGCCCAGGTCATTTGCAGTCCAGTTTTTCAGAAGTATGCATCCAAAAACAGATAAATAAATAATAATAATAAGCTATTTACTAAGTTGTATGTGTCCAATTCTAAGTGGTATAAGAGTTCAGAAAATATTCTGAAAGAACCGAAATAGTCAAGAAACTATGAGGGGCTACGAGGGGCACTTGAACTGAGCATTAAAGGAAGGGTTTGGGAGAACGGGCAGCCTAGTGGGGAAAACAGCATGCATCTGGACAGAGCACTTTTTACAAACTGACCCAAACAAATTATTCAGTTAATTTGGGTATATACTGTTAGCCCCCAAAGTCAGAAATGAGAGAGTGTTCTATTTCCCTACTAATGTGCTTGCACATCATAATTCACAAGATAGTCATGATCTTCTGTGGGGTGCTCAATTCTGTCCTGCACACACTAGCAGGCAGGTATGAAAACAAACATATAACTCTGCTGTAAGCAACATGGGTCCTGTCCCTCTGATTTTATGTGAAAACATGTACTGAAACAAATGCAGCAGTACTCTGGTGGTAGGATTCTGATAACTTTCCAGTCTGGTAAGCAAAAATACAAGACTCACTTGAATTCCAAATCCTGGGGACACCATTCCAAAGTGAAAAGAAAATTGTTCTCGCTAGATTATTGTGCAAGGGCAGGACTACCTATAAAACAGTGCAAAAAAAAAAATCCCACATTTATAGTTGTCAATGAAAATAGTGGTTTCTCACATCCATTATTCTAATTAACAAATCCACTGGTCATAACCGAAAATAAAGTAAGCTAAAGACCCGCGGTAGTATGACTGCGGATCAGTCTTTCAGATGCTAACTCGCTGCCTCTGGAGTGTGCATTACTGATTAAGGAAATGCAAATGTTACAATCTCCTCTAGGGTATAGATTAAAATTAACACCCACTTACCCAATATGTTTTCTATGCTAATAAATTTTGAAGTAAATTACAGATAATTTAAATAGATAGAAAAGAATATGGCATGGGTTGTGAACAGAGAAGGATTATCAGCTGACCAATAGATGTTGAGGGAAAAAGGAGAAAGTAAGTTGTATAGGCCGGTTTTTGGCAGATTGGTGAATCATTGCATTGCAGGTTGAATAGGTTTGATGGGATAGCCTATGGATAGGGGGGCATATTATTTATTATCCAAAGAGGGGGCCCTTTGGAGAGTAAAAAGGGACACTGCTAATGATAACGCTAGGACAACAGAGGTAAACTGGTACTGTCCTAGGCACACCAAGACATATGGCCGACTTAGCTACGGTCATTGAATTAAAGCGTGAAGGAGACAGGGTGAAAGCTGCGTTGTGAAGACTCATCTGTCAGGCGCCGGTGCTGTGGCTCACCTGAGCACAGCAGTTTCCTTGGAGTGACTTGGGAGGGGAGAGGCGCTACCTGGGAAAGAAACTCTCCCTGCCTATACTTGATCAATCATCTCAGACTTATTTATCTTTAGCTAATTTTGTGCCCTACTTTTCTCAGAGCAGCATTCCAGTAACATGTTCTATTTCTCCAAACTTTGGTTTGTCCAGAGCAATTAAACAGTAGTAAGCAAACCACCTCCCTCACTATTTTTCTTATCTGACCTTGTGCAGTTACATCTTGGCCCTTAGACTCAGATTAGCAGGTATTTTTTGAGAAACTACTCTGTGCTGGTGAAGGGCTTTTCCACGTGCTATTTCAGTCCTCCTAGCTGCTCTCAGAAGTGTGTGGGAGAGAACAGGACCTGTTTCACCCATAAATGAAGGTACAAGTATCTACTCTATTTTTATCCCAGAGTTTGTGAAGGTAAAATGGGATAAGAATTCCCTGAAAGTCACAGAACTGGCTACCCTGGCTATGAGGATAGACTGTTTTCACCAAAGTTCAAATGAGAGTCCTCAAGATTCATCTTAGAATGACTGATGGAGGTACTACCAAAGGAGGTAATTCAAGGTGTTTGTGAGCTCTGGGTCTTAAAGCAACTAGGTAGTAAAAATCAGAATACAATTTTCTTCCTCTTTTGGAGGGACAGATTCTGAACTGAAAGTGTCCTTCCTCAGTGATAACTGGTAGAGTGATGACATACAAGCTGCAGCCACAAACACTGTGTTGTCTGAAGGGTGTTCTGTGGTGCAGGTCTTCCCTGATAGCTCCATCGGTAAAGAATCCTCCTGCAATGCAGGAGATCCTGGTTCGATTCCTGGGTCAGAAAGATCCCCTGGAGAAGGGTAGGCTACCCACTCCAGTACTTCTGAGCTTCTAGTCTGTGGTGCAGGGTAAAGCACACTGGTGTGGGAGTCAGAAACCATAGTCCAGGCTCTGGCCCTTCATGCACTCCACATTGAGAAAATCGTAGCTTGAATCTGGGTAATGCCAACCCTCACAGCCTAGCGTTCCAGGGAGTGGTCTATGCTGTGAACACTCAGAGTCAATACAGGACTAAATCTTAGGTACGATAGTCCCACAACAACCTTTGATGCAGATGCTACAGGGCACAAGGATAGCTGTTCAAAGTCATCCTCCCTGTCTTCAGCCCAGAGCTCCCTCGAGACAGAGACCCTAGGTATGGTTATTTCTTAAATAGACAACTGACCAAGACTACTATTGTTTTTTCAACATAGAGCCTCAGTCAACCTTCACATTTACTCAATCTCTGAACATCAATTCATGTATATCTACCACTTCCCAGGCACTGTTAAGGACTGAGAATCAGATGGAAAGCAAAGAGCATCCAGTAGTCTTTGTATAGTTTACAATCCAATGAAGGATAAAACACAGTTGATCCTCATTATTCGTTGATTCCATACTTGCTGATTTGCCTACTTGCTAAAATGTATTTGTTAAACCAAAATCAATACTTGTGACACTTTTGAACAGAGATGCACAGAGCAGTGAAACACTCAAGTCTCCAGACGTGCGCTTTCCCCCTGAGTCTGAATAAGGTGATGCGCTGTCTCCTTGTTTTGGCTCTCACATCATAAAGTGCCTCACCATTTCTTTGATGTTTCCTTTTGTTTGCACTTTTGTGCTTTTTATTGGTGAACTTGCTGTTTTAAATGGCCTCAGTCATTGTGCTGAGGGGGCTTCCCTTGTAGTTCAATCAGTAAAGAATCTGCCTGCAGTGCAGGAGACCCAGGTTCAATTCCTGGGTCAGAAAGATCCCCTGGAGAAAGAAATGGCAACCCATTCCAGTATTCTTGCCTGGAGAATCCCATGGACAAAGGAGCCTGGTGGGCTACAGTCCATGGGATCGCAGAGTTGGACACGACTTAGCTACTAAACCACCAACCACCATAGAGCTGAAGTTCTGTATAGCATTCCAAGGTGCAGGAAGGCTGTCATGTAACTCATGGAGAAAATATGTGCACCACAGAAGTTCCATTTAGGCCAGAGTTATAGTGCTGAGTTCTATATTGACTGGTCTTGACTTCTATATTAATTAATCAACAATGTATATTAAATAAGCTTTCTTTAAACAGAAACATATATAAAATAAGATTATGTATCTATTTGTTGTCCAAAATCTTGTGATTGGAGCACAGAAGCCTAAGCCTGTATTCTCCCTAGAAGCAGCAGTTCAGTATACACTAATTCAGTGCTCATGGAAACCTTTTAGGACAAAACCATTGCAAATAACAAGAGCTGACTCTTATCCAAAGCATTGAAAAGAAGGAAAAAACGAATGCAATGGTGAAGAGTTGCTGGTGCTGTGAGCTTCGGGTGACCACGTGACATTTTGCCAGACAAAGAGGGAATTAAGTTGAGATCTGAAAAATAAGAAGGAGGAAACCAGAAAGAGAGTGTTCTAAGTTATAGATACGTGGGGGAGACTGCCTTGAAAGGACAGAGAAATAGCTGGTCTCATGGTTGGAGTGGAGGATAAAGGAAAGTGTGGTTTAAAATCAAGCTCAGAGAAATAAATGAAAGTCAGCTCATGCTCAACTCTGTAGAGCTTTAATTTGAGAGCAAAAGGACACGATAAGATTTCCATCCTGAGACCACTTTGGCTGAAACATGGCAGATACTTCTGAGAGCAGAGTGAAAGTGAGGAATCCAAGAGGAGATTACTGCTAATGTCCTATAGAAGATGGGGGCTTCCCAGTGGCTCAGCTGGTAAAGAATCTGCCTGCAATGCAGGAGACCTGGGTTTGATCCCTGGGTTAGGGAGATCCCCTGGAGAAGGGAACGGCTACCCACTCCACTATTCTGGCCTGGAGAATTCCATGGACTGTATGGTCCATGGTGTCTCAAAAAGTTGGACATGTCTGAGTGACTTTCACTTACAGGAGACGGTGCTTGTTTGCACCGGGGTGC